>WHPZ01580181.1:15065-49952 GCA_016617965.1 Macrosiphum rosae
GCGGTTTTTCGTAATTTTTCAGTACTTTTTCCCGTGGCATTAAATAACTATTGAGAAAATCGAAAAATGACCTCTCTAAAGTACCATCTTGGTACAATTTGCTAAAGGATAAGGTACTATATGTTGAAATCAAAGCACTCCTTCTGGTAGAAATTTTGTATACAGGATATAAAAAAAAAAAAAAATAAAATAAAAAATAAACACCATTGTAAAACCACTAGCTTCCTTGCTCCGCTCAGAATCTAATAGATAATACTATACAGCTGATTTAACAAAAAAACTAATCAACATAACTAAATGCCTACATTGATGTCTAATTTGCATTAGTTAAATTTTTCAAAATATTGTTGAACTGTCTATGAATTACTCTCAAGTAATGATTTAACGGCATGTCGTTGCTCAAAGTTGGCACATTTTCTTAAGAAGTTTGTTGGATCCTATATTATATTTTGTTTTGTTGCACATATATTATTTTCACCACCCTCGACGCAGTTTACGAGTAACAAATAACTTTATTAATTTAATTTCGTATGCCTATATGGATTATAACCCTTAAGAATAGTTAGTACTTTCTGGCATAAAAATTTACTCCGAAGCCCTCAGATAATGCTTGATAATACCTACTTGCTCCAGGACATTTGTTAAATTTTTCAAACATACAATATAAAATAGATAATTTAAGAAAAGCAAAACTGAAGAACAAAGTTCAAACAAGAGGAATTTATAAATTCATATTATTATTATTGAAATGATTTAACAAGAGATGAAATATACTAAACCGCTATTAGTTTCATTAGCATACTAATACGAGAAGTGCTTTGATAAAATATAAAAAATCAGGTAAGTGGATGTCGCTCTGCTGTACAGTAGATTACAAGTGCGTCTATGTATAATGGATTGTATTCAACTTGAATTCAATGATATTCTATCATTGTATAAGAAAAACGATTCTGAGCAGAAACGGTTTGTCAGACTAGATATTTAATATTTTTCATTAATTATTATATATCATGTAAGTTGAATTCATATTATGATATTATTATTTTTTATTCGTTTCTATGGTAATAAGCAGAGCGTTAGAAATTAAAATCCAAATTTTAGCGGTTTTTCGTAATTTTACCGTGCCTTTAAATAACTTTTGATAAAATCGAAAAATGACCCCTTTAAAGTAACATCTTGATCCAATTTGCTAAAAGATAAGATACTATATGTGGAAATCGAAGAATTCCTTCTATAAGAAATTTTGTATACAGGATATAAAAAAAAAAAAAAAAAATCACCATTGTAAAACCACTATAGCTTCCTCGCTCCGCTCAGAATCTAAAATAGATTAGCTACTATAGTACTTTTCTGTATGAATTCCATGAGGATGGTAATATTGAAACTTAAATACATTTTAGTACATACTTTTATTTTCTTATAAAATTAGAGAAATATTTCGTTAAATAATCAAGCCGTTATTAAATTTTAGTATACATTCTGCATATTCCCACATCCAATCTTTAAATGTGTATTTTAGAAAATATGAGTTATGTTCTGATTTAAATAATTTAAACAAATATGTGTGGCACAATTTAATGAAATATAAATATAAAAATGACTATATGAGTTATGACACGTTCGCCATTTGATGTTATGATTCTAAATTTTATTTGATGTTGTTTTTGAAGACACTTTGAGCTTTAAAAATATGCTTACAGAGCATAACTTAAAGTGGATTTATGATTAATTCCAAATACAACAAATAGAATATATTTGCAACTCAAACAGGTGAAACTCAGAACGGTTCACAGAACTCTTTTTAAAAAGTTAGATATTCTAATTAAAGTAAAATAAGTTTTAACTTTTAAGTGTTTGAAAGTTTAAAAATAAATAAACAAATATTTTAATTAAAATAAATTATTTTTGTAACTATGGTTTAAGAGACGGATTAATGCAAGCACAATCTACTTGTTAAAATGGTTATATGAAATATGCATCTTAAAGTTTTGATAAGCTGAATGCAAATAGCTTATTAATTGTATATTATATTGCTTACCTGTGTATATAATTTTTCAAATAAATAATATTCTCTTAAAACTAAATACAGTAATCCCTCATTTCATATTTTGTATCAAATTATACTTGCGAATTTCAAATTTACTGTATAGTGACTGTTAAATAACAATACATTTGAACCCAAAAAAGTATGCTTATAATCGTACAAAAATTAGTAATTTAAAACTACTATATACTAATTACTTACACAATGCAATAAATAATTAATTTTGAATTATGAATCACAGTTTATAAAAATATAACTATTTTTCAGTAAACATAAAAACTGGATTGTTTGGACATGTTATACACGTAACCTTCAAACGTTTTCGACGACGGGGCCTTTACATCCCTGGTCTGGGTAGGAACTAAGAAGGGATGAAAGTAAATCCTTACAAACGACGTAGCTTCCGAGGTCAACAACACCGCAATAGGATGTAAAATCCTCAGGTTTTCGTCAGCTACACGTAGGAGGGTTACACGGGAACTGTCAAAGTAGCTTTTGTCCATGCACAATGGGGGGTGTGAGGAGGATCAACGATTTGCAGGCACAGCGAACCGAATTGTTGTCGGTATTTGATTACCGGGATTTGTCTCCACAAGAGAGGATTTGCATATCCCAAGTCCCAACCGAAAACGGGCTAAGGAGAAATACAACAGGTAGGTTTAGGTAGGTAGGTAAGTAAGGGACGATTCCCGTAGATTGGCCGTAAGGACTACAAGGAATACACCCTACAAAACCACCCAATGTACATTTCTTTGTTATAGCTACAATCTTACAACTACAACTAGCACTAACCAATACTTCTACTACTATTACTTTTTAGTTTTTACTATGGATATCGGAGGTATTCAGTATTTTTTTCCAAAAAAATGTAAGTTGTTCAAAAAACTACTTCCTCAATACCTAGAAAAAAGCTTATAAGCTCATATATTTTTGGATGGTTTAAATCCGATCGGTCTGAGTAAGCATATAATAATTTTGCCCTTTAGGCTTTTAGGTCTACATTTATTTAAATAGCTTTCTTGTAGGAACAAAATATTAAATTGTTTTAAATGCAATGGCAATAATATTTCCTTGCGTGTGCCGAATACGCAGGCAATGCAGAAGACCTGAAGACACTAACACAAATTATCGTTTACTACTCTCGCAGCTACAGTTGTACACTATGTACAACGAAACTTGTTATAAAAACGTCTTATCAACTAATACAATAGTTTTCTTAAATAAAAGTCCAATTACATTGTACCTAAAGTATCGAAAGTGATTTTCTAATATTTTCAAATTAAATATTCGTAAACATAAAATACGTTTTAAAAAAATCAAATCGTAATTAGTTGAATATTATTATACGAAATGTCTGTTCTACACAATTATATTTTATATAAAAAGTAATCTTATACTCAAGAGAGGAATGAAAACCATTAAACAATAAATAATAGTATGTACCAATATTAGGTACCTCGTGCATTTACATTTCAATTAATATGTTAATTAGTTTCAGAACGACAAAAAGTATATAATTTCGATTAGTTACGAGCTGTTGCACATTTTTTTCGGACCATTTATTTTAAACGAAATGCAACGTTGTTCATCTAATCAAATGGAAGGGGTGTCCCCTTGTGTGGTAACGGGATTTTGGCGAGATGATATTTCACATATTTGTTGACTTTTATTGCAGTTGAATGTTTAGTTCGCTACAAATGCATGCAAAACTAATTAACACAGAAATTCGTAAAAGTATTTCAACACTATTGAAAACATTTCCAACAATTATAAAACGTAATGTGTTTACAAATTGGGAGTAGAAATATTTTGTACAATAAATATGTGTTTTACAAACGCAGTTAAATTTGAAATTATAATATGATGATGCTCTTATCGAATTATTAACAGTTAAAATAGCTTTTTCAAATTTTATATCGCATTTTGTAAATAAAATGAAAAATACCACATATACATACCACATTATGCATTTAAACATATTAGGTATATAAGTATAAACATGCTTATTGTTTATGGTAAATCAATACCTTAATAATAAACAAAAAAAAAAAAGGCAATACGCACACTAATTTATTAGTCCAAACAATACAACTACCCATTAACTTATATTATTACATTTCTCACTTTCTTTTCCATCAACAAAAATAATACACTATATAATACCGTTTACCAATATAATTTTGTATACACCTTGTCTGTGGTAAATCACAAAGAAAACAGAAACTATGGATATTATAACACACGAATCGTTAAAGTAATTTATATTTAATTTATCGCGCTCTAGGGACGGTCCGAACAAATACATAAATAATATGTATATGTACCTATATATAGTCCCATTACACGATTATGCAGTTAGACGTATTATAATAATATGACGTACCTACATAGTATGATTTACAGTAATCACTGTACCCCCAGCAAGAAGGCCGGAAAATCATCGTAAAAATATATCGATGTTGTATGGAACGATTTTAAAACGGAGTCCAAACGCCAATGAAATAAATTATTGTCGTACCTACCTGCAGTATACATCGAATATCGAGCACTCTTATTTACCGTGAAACTCGCGTCGAATGAAAAAAAAATTGGACGCGTAGTTTCAATATGTTTCGGTGCATATAAATACTAAAGCAGCATCGCTAAGTTTTTGTCGGCAGAAGTGCCAAACTAACGTGTTTTTTTTTCGAAAATGACTCCGCTGAAGTTTATGTATCACTTCTTCGAAACCCTCCGAGACCGTAATAATACAGTTGCCCGAACTCCGATACGAAACTTTCGTACGTGGTCGTTTTAACTTAAGACGTTCGAATATAGAACATCGCCATGCTTGTGTGTGGTCTCAATGGCTGAAATGTACGAGTGCAGACGTTTGTTGTGTTGGCACATTACGTACCAATTAAAACAACTCAATATAAATTACCGGGAAACATTGTTTTAAAACTCCGTCCGAGTATAAACGCGTTTAAATCTCGCTTTTTAACTGTACACGGTGTGCACAATAATATAATAACATTATACAAAATAATATACGTGTGTATCGATGTAAATTAAATAATGGCAGGATATATATATAGGTAGTGTCTGTGCATATAGAAGGTATAAAGCGTAAAGTACCTAGCCACCTAGTCGGAACAAACTTTGCTTCACGAGTATAATAATAATAATAATAATAACCTATTTGCTTGTTATTTATGAAAATGGTTCATAATATACCAACGTCATTTATTACTACGAACTGTTAGATTGTAAAATATCCATATAAAATAATATATATTTTTTTTTTTTATTAGGGTTGAGGCTTCGACTACTTAGGTCATTAGCCTGTGGTACTGTAGGGGAGGGGGGTGCTTTAAGTTGTTAACACGTGTGTGTTTTGGCAGAATTTTCGACTTGGACACCGTAGGTATCTCTGCCATGCCCGATTGTGGGATGGCGGCACTTGTTTTCCGGACACCGTGACTTGCCAGTAGAAAAATGCCGCCCGCGACCGGGAATCGATCCTGCGACGGCTGTGTTGCAACCATCGCCTTACACCGCTCGGCCACTCCGCCCCCAAAAATAATATTCTAGCGAAGATAATGTTATATTTTTAATATTATAATATTATAATATTATTACTTTGAATACCACGTAATAAAGTCGGTAGTTAGCTTTATAAAAATAATAAACATAATTTATTCATTTATTAAATGGAGGTAATCAATACATAAAACAACATTTAAATATTATAGCTTTTATAGTTGTTTGTTTGTAGCTATAAACACTTATATAAGTCAGTTAATAACTATAAGAGAACATTTCAAACAATTATAATAATAGGTTTAGAATAATAAAATATTAAGTTGCTTACATCAGCCCAAGGTCCAATAAAAAGTGGTCGACAAAATCTGCGTTATATACATTCATGAATTTTGGGTATATTGACATTAAAAGTCAAAATTATTATAGATGCATACTTATTTAAAAATTGAAAGCTTTAGTCATTCGAAATATACATGAAGCGATGATTAAAATAGTTCAATGTACCTATCAAATAACCAATTTATTACATTTGTAGTGGAGCGAAAAATGTATAATTGTTTGTACCTACATCATTGGTGTTCCAACGGACTCGAGACTTTGGTTTTCAATATTCAACATTGGAAATTTAGAAACATTTGTCAGTGGTATACATATTTTCAAACACTCTGTAACTTGATGGTCTATTACTGTATCAACGTCATTATGCTTTTAAAAATATAATATAAAATCAATACGATAGAAGAAAGAAGACAGATTTTTGGTAAACAGCTTATACTTTAATCAGATTTAAAATTAGTTACAAAATATTGATACTATATAGCTGGCATGTGCCATGTGTTCAACCCATGTACATTTAAAATGCAAACCGATACTACGCCCGAATAGAGTATAATATAATATTGAAAAGAATAATGAATATATTGAAATACTTGAAAATCTGTTGGGTTTCAACACGCATTGTCAATGTATATTGAATGAAACGCAATAATGGAATCACCTGTCGTAATAATTAATGGTTTACGCTACATTAGTCTTAAAGAGGACACCGTTGTTATATTATATTAGCTCTACACAATACTCACCACACACGACATGGGTGAGGGGAACGGGTTGGCGTAAAACTGAAAATAATAATCCCGTCGAAATGAAATGGCAAGAGCGGTGGTTGTGGAGCTGTGCGATCTGTTGCCGAAAACGTTTACGGATAAAAAATTTAAAACACAATTTCCCGTGGAAACTGCACCGCTCGAGTTTAGAGATAACGCTCGTGGCTGTTCCTCCCCACCTCCTCCACAAATAGGCTCTTACATCCCGCACTCTAGATGTGGCAAGGTACACAATATGTCAGGGGGGGATGGGGGTCGCGATTGCCACATTCAATATACATGAGATCTAGTTTGTACAGTGTGGGTTGTATGTGCACCCCATACTCATATGTATGTATGTGTGTGTGTGTGTGTGTGTGTGTGTGCGTACTGCACACACGGTGTATATAGTCGGAAATGCTGGGGGGAGGGAGGATGGGGTGACGCGATGGCAGATATAGTCATTCTCTCTCATAATGGAGATTTAATAAAACGTCTTGGAAGCGAATTTCTGTTTTCCAATAAGTGTACACATACACACACGTACATAATAAAACCTGCCTCAGATTTAAGCGCCGCCGGCGGAATGCACCCCAAGAGCTCGTGCGCGGCTTTATTCGCCGAAGACCGCACGCGAGAGACCCTGTGATATTATATTACATATTATTATATACCTATAGCCACCGCCGTCGCAGCCGTCGCCGTCACTATATATGTTGACAAGAGGGGTTGCCCGTGAAATTACAACTGCTGCAACTGCTACAAACTACTGAGGTACTACTACTATTACTACTACCACTGCAACAACGACTTTATTATCATCGCTATATATATATATTTGATATGCACCGGCGCAAGAGGAACCCGCAAGATGCGCACACACGCGACCGGAAGTCGCGGCAGACACCGAAAACCGTCTACAACAGAACCGGAAACGATCGGTGGGAGGGCGCGGACGATGTGCGTGTGCGAAAAATTTAATTTCGATTTACCGCCTCTTGCTGGCTTTCGCGTACACTGCCCGCGTGCACGAAATACGCGTACTGCGCCGGACACACGAGCTGCAGCTTTAATATGCTTCAGATAACATATTATTATTATTATTACTGGGTAATCATCATACGTGTACGGAACAGCAGTATTATTTCAGGCTGAACGAAATGCGACGGGATATTCGTCCGAAAAAAATATATTGTCAAAAACACACGAAGGCGGTATTAAAATATTCTGCAGGGATCCGTTCAAATGCATGTGGGTTGTATCATTATTACAGTTAGCTCATTCGATCACATCAATCTACTGCTGTCTGTTCGGTCGGTAGTTAAAAAAAAAAAAATGTAAATAAATAAAGAGAAACAAAAAGTAAAATGGATAATGGTTTTGGATTTAAGGCAGCCAAAAAGTAAATCTTTGAATATTGCCTTAACCTGTCATATTTGCAAAAACTGCGATGATTTATTCTTTTTATTACGTTCGAGGAACCCGGCAGCGGTGGGAATGATAAATATCAAAATGAACTTTTTCCCAAGAGCAAACGCGTCCCGTGTGTGCACCGTAAAACGTGTTTTAAATAAACTTGTTGTGAAGTATTTGACGTGTAACGCGTGTAATTAAAACAACTTAGAAGTTTAACACGAATGTTTGACTAATTCGACCAAATCCTACGTTATTACTTACAGCAAACGTGACCGTGTACATATAGGCTGTTGCCAGTTTATAATATTGTGTACGCATGTAGTTAATGAATTCACAATTATTCGCACAGTGGCGTTGGATTAAGAAAAGCTCATTTCAAAAGGTTCGATGGCGTAGTCCATTTTGCTGATGTATCAAAATACTTTTTATTGTAAAATAAAAATAGCGGGTATGACAATAATATGATATATAACCTAACAGTCGTCACACAGGTACTAACACGACTAACCGGTAGAATAAGTTGTGATTTAATGTATTACAAGTACCTACCGTTTTCTGGTTACGTATACATACATTGTCTATTTTAGATGCGCATTCGTGGGTTTTTAATTATATTTAAATACCGAACGCTAGTTAGAGCTTTCGGGATTAGTTATCAATAATAATAAGGGCTTTTAATTCTGTATTGGCTCGGGGCAAACCGTACTTCGGCCGGCAATCGTATAGAGACTATAAGCCAATCATTTGCTTCTTCGGTGCATAATATATAAAGTGAATAAACCAATCGACCTATTACAGACGGTTCATGAGTAAACAATAGACATCCTGAACCCATTTGCGTGTCTCGATCAAAGGATCGGTCGTGTTGCGATGGACGGACGCAGAGTATACGACCACGATGGAGACGTTGACCGGAAACGTAGCAAACGCCACTTATCTATACCATATAATATTATACGGTTAAGGTCTCTGGTTAAGCGTTTAGTCGTGTTTAGCCACGTATAATCCGTCTATAAAGTTCGTATTGGAACTAGGAAACCGTCATGATTTATAAAAAAAATAACAGAAGTCCGAAAATACTTATATTTAAATTAATATATTATAGTATTATATTTAAATGATATCGCGAAATCCTACGGACCAAGAGATGAGTGACAACTGACAAGACTGGACGGTCGGTTATTACCCGCCGTCTGTCCGGGGAACACAAAAATGATAATAACTTTCGACTGGACAAACGCTTTTACACCTCGGCACTTGCACGTCACTCGTACGAGTATTATAATATTATAACATTATATGTTGTTTCACCCAGCCCACACCATAGTTGCGATACCGCACTTCGTCGTTGTTGTAGGTACCACGAAAATCCCATCTCGTCGCCTGTCTGCGAACTCTTCAACATTTTTATTATGCTGACCCAAAATAATTCTGAACACTTAAACGTCACAATTAAAATCACCCACCGTGCCCCCGTTTCAATTAGCATCCGTCGTCGACGACTTCGACCCTCCCCACTCGAACCACAGAGAGAGTGCGTGCGTGCGCGGGCTCCCCATTGCACACGCTTATTATTATTTTATTGTATAGGTACACATTGTTTTCCCTCCATGACTACCCACATCACCCACCATTCCTGTCCTCGGAGACGGCCGTTTGTTTTTCTGGGTACACATCCGAAGGCGCGAAAACGAGTGTTTTAATTAGACCCGCCGCTATTCTTGTATACACAATTTTCGCTCACGAGACATGAGCAGACCGCACCGCGCCTCGGCAGTCTCTTAGTCTCGCCTCACCCCCCCCCCCTATTATTATCCACAAACAAAAGAGAAAACTGCGGTGTCGGCCATAATATATTGTATAGACGTGTAAATATATTTATATGTATATATATATATATAATGTATACGAGACTTCAGACGAGCACCAATTAACCGGGAAAAACGACGAAATTAATAAACATATTATTAATTTCCCATGTCGCGGATGCGGCGGCGGCTGAGGTCCCGTCGTCGGGTCGACTAGATATTTCGATTCTTCTTTCGGCGGTGCTTTTATTTTTAATTCCTCCCCTTTTATCGCAGTTTTTATTAATTTCCGAGAGTAAAATAATAAAATAAATTATAATGCTGTATATACCTATAATAAGTAGATATAGGTACAGAACAAAAACATATTGTTACGCAGACACCGCACAGTTCGGGCGGTGTGGCAGCAGGAATGACGACGATTCAGGGAAAAATAAAGAGGTTAAAATTCCATAGAGTCGACCGTTGCCGAGCATTAAAAAAAGTTTCGTCGCAACTTGGCGTATACCTATGCTATTTTCTGTATGTATTTTCATTATTCGAACGTCAACGGACGACGACGACGGTATAAAACGTTTATCTATCCGATTTACACGGTTATACCAATAATAATTGTTATTATTATAATAATGATAATATAATACAGCCGCGATGTTTCCAAAAAACTTGTTTGTTGTCATACCAAGTCAACCCAAAAACGTGAAATAGTTTTCATGGTTATATTATGAAGCGGAGAGGACGTGAAGTTGTTAATGATTACAAATAAAATTGAAATTCAATTATTTTTCTATATGAAATTCATGAAAATCGATAAGATATATCATACTTTTCAGAGCAGACTCGTTCTATTATTTCATGAACTCCAAAGTCGACACAATCGGACAAGTCGATGTGTCCATCGGTTCAGATTTGTTTCAACGGTTTAACGACTTTTTTATTCGCAAATTGCTAGAGACGCAGTGCACCAAGGTTTTTTTTTTTTAAAAAAATGTCGAGAGCATAATACATTAATACGTACTATGCAGTGTACCCGCTAACACCGCTGTGTACCTACATGATTAGGCCTGGTGGAGGCGAATGTGTGCCAACTTTCACGATGTTATCAGTAACGGCGGCGACGGCGGCATTCGAGAGTCCACACAGAGATACATACACATTATAAAGGTATATACTTTTATCACTCGACACCCACGTGAAGTTTTTGGCTACCCCGAGCTGCGATCCTGCCAGTGATAATATCGTACGGATTTCGGTGTAAATCCACGTATTGTACCTGTGGATTTAATGTGGTCTTTGTCTTGTGCGAACTCCTTTTACCGACCATCGTGCATCGCTGTATTATATTCTATAATAGACAATCGACACATCTTTATTTTATTTTTTCCAGATTTCGATCCGTCAAACGTCAAAACGATTATTTAGGATCGTTCGTGAAACATAATATTTTATACACATTATAAGTACAGTTCCGGAGAGGAAAATCACTAGAAAATAACGACACGATCAATTCAACCTGTTTGTTTAGGATCAAAATCCCTAAAATATATAATTTATGTTCTTAAATGTATACTTTAGCTGTTGTAGCTTATAAATATTAAATATCAGATAAATTTCTGCTCACATTTTCTGTACTGAAATTTATTACAATGTATCGGATAAATAATGATATGTATTAAAATACAAAAAGCACTATAACTAAGTTCCATCTATTATTGTACTTAGTAGGTTAGGTTAGGTTCGGTTATTAAATATTATTATTAATTTAACATGTACTATATACTCTATAAAATCATAAGATATTCAAAACTTATCATGACTAAATATATTATTACTTTGAATGAATGAAAATTCTAACATTTAAACGATTTTAAACGAAGATCACTATATTATTATATAATCTATGTTGATATTTACAAGATGTATAGGCACCAAATTTGTTACAAACCTTCACTTCATCTTATTTAACGAAAAAAACTATTAGATACTTAAGACAAATTAAACATTTCTTCTCATTTTTATCAAAAATATACCTAAAGTGAGCTAGCTAAAGTAAGTTATTTTTGACTTCCTCTATGAAATCACATTTTTCAATTTTTATTGGAATTGTTCAAAATATGAATTTAAATTGATAACTTGATATTTATTTAACATTAATACGTTATTATATGTCAAATTATTTATGTTTATTAACTGCAAATTTTATGAAAGTTGTACATTTATGAAACAATCTCGAAATTGACAAAAACTTTTATAAGACCATGCAAATGTGCGTGTTGTAGATGGATACAAAATAACTGTATTTAATGTGTATCATCAACAATATTATAACAAACATTGAAACATTTAATTTCTAATCAGAAAATGTATATTATACGAAAATGATTTGAACTTCAGTATACGAATGAATTCAATAGTAACATCATCATCGTCATTATTATTATTATTATTATTGTAAACTGTATTATATTTTTACGATCCAAAATAAAAATAAGTGTATAGTGTAAAAGTTAAATCGATATTTTATATGGTTGTATTAACTTGGTTACTACCTACGATACAGTCTCATAAAGTTTCGGTGCTCGTCCGTATCCATGTCATAATGGTAAACCGCAACTAGTGGCATATTTGTCACACTTTTCAGGGAAGGAGGGAGGGGGGGGGGCGATAAGTTATTTTTCTCCGCGTAGTCCTTATTGCCGCTATTCACGTAACAAATATAAAATACCTACACGCAATATAATATGCGAATTTTACAAATTTGTTTTTCTCCTATAACTATGTATATAACATAAAAGCGTGTACAAGTATAGGTACAATAGACGCATAATAATATTATGTTTATGCGCTCAATCAAATACAATCACATAAATACAAAGTAAAAAACTTATTAAAAAAAAAATCATAAACTATTTACAAATTTTTATTTTAAAATAATTTCGTTTTCGTTCAATGTTGGAGACTTCTAGTGAAATCAGTGAAAACTGTGAACGAAATAATTAATATTTTGTTATTACATAAACATAATAATTTGAAACGTGTGCAAGTAAGTATATAAGAACAATAGCTCATTAATAATCCAATAATAAGTAAAAACACTTTTAAACACGTTTGACATTTGATTACTTTCAGCAAACAGTTGGGTAGCAGATACATTAGTCTTCGTGACTTCAAACGGTCTAAACTCGAAGAAACAAGATAAATGACTAAAATCTGAGTACTGATAATACTAATAAATAACAATAAACGAGTGTTTTGAATTCCTGAACGCATTCGGGTGTAAAGCTTAGTATATAATTGCTAATTTAAGTCATTGTAATTTTAGTCTACTGTTATTTCAAGCATTTATTAAACTGAGTAATATATTTAGGTAAATAATGTATTCTAAAAATGAACAAATCGTTAAAAATCAGGGCTTACGCTCTAAATAAAATCGTATAAATTATTTTCAAAGTGTAATTTTAAAACATGTTTATAAATTTCGAACACTATTACAAAAAAAAAAAATCATTTCCGAAAATCCTAACAAGTTAGCGAGTAAATTGTATGTATTAAAAACTTAATGTTTCTTAAATTATGTAGCTATATTAATTATAATAATATCATTAAGAATGGCTATCCAATGCAAGTACCACGGTTTATGCATTGAAGGTGGCTAAATTATATACCTGATGGCTGATTTCCATAAGCTCGATATAGAACATTATTGTAAACACAATACTGCCAATTTATTCAAGAACATTCAATACCTAAAATATTTTCATAAACTAATTTATTGAACTTATTATATTATATTATACATTTATACCTATTCGGTTTTTATTTTTTTTTAGATAATTTATCATTAGGTCTATCAGCCGTATGTTATATATATATATATATTAATAGTTTTATTCTTGATGGATAATGGTATGTTCGTTGAGAATAGAAATTGTTATAAATAAAATACCTATTATATCTTTCAACTAAATTGCATATATATATTTTTAATTATTAAGTAATTAATTAAAACATTAAAACACTTAACACTTTGTTCCTTTATCATAACCTAACGTATTTGGTCTTGTTAGTCAAACAAATTGACGTAGGCCTAATAGTGCTAATGATATTTAGATACATTCAGAATAATACGTCCGGCTAATTATAATAATTGTAAACATGTAAAAGAAATCCATTCAGAAAATATAAGAAAAATGATTTATTACATTATAGTTGTTTATAGTTCACCATATTGTAAGTTTCCTACCAGAAATATAACAGAATAATATTACAGTAGGTATCCACGACAATAAACAATATTATTGACATTATAAGTACAGCAATATTGTATATAAGTAGTATTAAGTACCTATACTTAAATCAACACAAATATCAACAACTTAAGTATTCACCAATAATTATTAATTATATTAAATTAAACCAATACAAAAATACCGTTAAGCATCAACACTATAAAATATTTTTATTTTATAGATAGGTATTTCTAAATTGTAATAAATAAATTAGAACTGCATAAAACGTACTATTTCAAAATCAATATCATAAACTAATAAGTTATACAAGTGTCCTTATAAATTATAACGTAAATTCATACCCGATCCAAAACTGTAGTGTAGGTACTTAGTTAACTAGTTAGTTCAAAATCAAGATTAAATGATAAACTTTTAGATTCCTGAATTTTCTAATAAATGTATTGAATGTTTTACTTTTATTTCAGTTATAAATGTAGTTTAATTAGTTATCTGATTTATTTTTATTTAAGTTAATTCAAATAAACATTGTAGTAAGCAAATACATTTTATTTCGCTAAAGAGAGAATAATTAAGAGGTAAAAAACAAGTTATGTAACAAAATAAATAAAACTCTAAATTGTTTAAATTTAAATTTAAACTTTTCTATTATTTATAATAAAATCAAATAATAATTATTTATTTATTTAAATTTTAAATATCAATTAATATTATGTAAATAAATCTGAAGAAACGCATTTATATATTTGAACGAAATATATTGATTATGTAATACATTTTGTTCTGAAAGTAAAATTTTGAATTTTATTGGTTTTACAGCTTATCAAATAACAGTTATTAAAATTGTGTTCTTAAGGACAAAGATTTTAAAGGTCTAATTTACAATTAATATTGAACATATATTTCAAGTTTAAATTAAATGCGTTTCAATTTAATTCCAATATACAGTGTGGTGGTGTGGTATTACATTGGGCATATTGTCACAATACTTGTTGAGCACGAACATTATAATACTATATAGCCACTATAGGAATGTAGCTGAATTTATTATACATCTATGATTTTCAAAAACAAGCGAATCAAATAGAACACCATCGTCGTCGTCGCGACGAACGCATCGAAACCGAATGATGGAAAAAACCAAAAAACTGAAAACCTGTGCTCGACAAGACCACTGCACACGCACACAACGCATATATAATAACTACTGCACGAAAAATATACCATAAATCTTAATATTAAATACAGTGTTATATGGTATATATACCTAATGTTGTTATTTATATTGTTATGTAATATTATTCTCACTTCGACGGCGACGGCAGGAAGTAGGTATTGGTATGAAGCTGTCGTAGCAGAGTTGCGGTCCACGGTCGCTGTCGCGGTTACGGACGTGACACGCGGTGGTAGAAGCCGACCATGGCGCGCGCGGTCTCCTATACCGCGGTAACAGCCGAAGCGCGGGCGACGGCCCGGAGATATTTCGAGCGTAAAATTAATTCGAAAACGATATCGTTTCTCGTTCTGCGGAAAACCGGACGTGGGGCGCCTACCACGAGACGGACATCGTGTCCCGGGAGAACCGCGTCACCACCTGAAGGCAGTGGGCGACCTATAAAATACGATCGGGTGCCGGAGAGAAAGACTCGCCGCGTGTTCGGTATTTTTTTGAAATTTTTTTTTTTTTCGAAAAGAGTTTTACGATAATTTTTTTTTACGATTTTCGCGCGCGCGAAACGTCGTGTGTCTACAAGACCGGTCGTCGTTGCGTCTGGCGGATGCGTTGTCGCGAAACGGCGTGCGGTACGTAACTGTGCGCGGCGTGTGCGCGGGCTGACGACGACTCGCGCGGCCCAACGATACCGCCGAGGGTTGTTTAGCTCCCGAGTGGCGGCGCTCAAGTCACTGCAGTACGACCCCTCTATCACTGTCCGTCTGGATAAACGGACTGAAAAAAAACCCCATGTTTCTTATACATATATATATTGTATTTATATGTAATGTGTATATATAAATTCGTACGTATGTCCCGTGTCAATCGGAATTGTTAAAATAAAAAAAAAAAAAAAAAAAAGTAGCACCCTCACCGAGACGATTATATGTATATATATTTTTGTACGCTCTACTAAGCCTATCGTTTTTTTTTTTTTTTTTCGAATCGCCTGTCAACAGTCTGTTATTTTTATAACGAACCGACAAATGTGAACTTTGTGATTTTTCCGTCTAAGTGTGTATATTTAATGTTGGACTAATTATAATATATGAGTACGTGGATCCGATAACATCGAGACCGATAACTATGAAGAAAAAATCATTTGAAGATTCGTCGGGTAACGGTCGCTCGATTTGTTTTATTTAGGTATACCTATTCAATAGTATATATTATGATAATGTGATGTTGTGGTTATATTATATTATACACCCTTATTTAAAATAGTTTATGTCAAATGTTTTCATTATTATGGAGAGTATAGATACTTCAAATATTATACTCAACTGCAGTCTAGTCTTAACTATATGTGGTAAGAGTTACTATTACTACAACCCGTGGCATGCCATGTCTTTATTTCAGTTCCGAGAGCAGATCTTAACCATGGAATGTTTACATAAATTATGCATTTATACGTTGTAGTAAAATTATATTTACCCTGATATATAAGATATTTAATTATTTATCTATTGTGTTTGGAGTAATAATGGAATTTTATGTTTAAATATTACAAATGTCTGTAGAAAAAAAATCAACAAATATATATCATTCATACTATATTGCTTACATAATATGATTCAGGAAAAAATATAGGTTGGTACTCTACATTTAATTATTAAATTGTATTAATATTGGAGTACCTCTTTTAACCAACCACAGAACATAACATGGCAAACACGTAAATCAGTTTGTACTTTATAATAATTTATATACCTACTATAATGCAATAACATTTTTGATTTTAACAAAAATATATAATTATTTTTATATGATTGTAAATATTGTGTTTAAGACGATTCTTTATTCTATATTTTAACTTTTGTAAATCCGTTTTATTTAAACTCTTACCAATATAGTACAATGGTTCATTATATAATACAATTTAAATAAAGCTAAGACAAATATGTAGGTACACAAATAGAAAATTATAATTGTACATCAGTGTAACAGTACGATAAGAAATTTTAATAGAAATACCAGTCTCCAGAATTAAAGAGTTTATGTAATTAATTACATGTTTAGTATCAAGTTGGTACTTACACCGAATACAAGATATAGAATGGTTGGAAAATTGTATGAATTTAAAAGGTCGAATAGAGTAGTACTCTGGAAAGAAAGGAAAGTTCAACCGAAGAGTATACGACGAGACATAAAGGGGACATTTTCGTTGATCGCGAACCAACGAGCTATTGTTATATGAATTTCTAATTTAGTAAAATAAATTCAATTTCATGTTATTCACAACGTTTATGCTGAATCCATTTCAATAAACTTTAAATAATAACATTTAAAACTGTTTTGTCTGTACATTACATCGCGTTAGTATTGTGATGCAAAGATACCTTTCATAGAAGAAAATACTTTTCAAAATAAATATCTAATATTAAATTTAGGGAATTAGTAATTTGCACCACTGCAGGTAGTCGAAAGTACTTTGTAATTTGCACCATCCTCAGGTAATAAGAAATATAATTTGTAATTTGCACCAAAATTAAAATCGATTATTTTTTCGATAATATCTCGATAGTACCCACTTACAAATTTCTATATCCTATTATAAATTTAGCATAGTTTTTATTTATAAAATAGCTGAGCTTATACACATATTGTTGTAAGTTTATATCAAAACGTATTATTATGTAAATAAAAAAAGTCAGCCAATTAAAATTTGGTTATATTCATAATAATACGATTTTATATAAACTTACAACAATATGTGTATATTTTATAAATAAAAACTAAGCTAAATTTATACTAGGATATAGAAACTTGTAAGTTGGTACAACTATCGTGATACTATCGAAAAAATAATCGATTTTAATTTTGGTGCAAATTACAATTCGTATTTCTTATTACCTGAGGATGGTGCAAATCACATATCCTTATTTTGGTGCAAATGACAACCTCATTTTAAAAAATAGTGCAAATTATATATGTAGTGTATATTTAGGGTCAATTTTGGTGCAAATTAACTACAGCCTAAATTTATTGTTAAAATAATAATTACTCTGTGTATTTACTATCAACATAAATCGAGGATAGTTTAAACAAAGTGTGTAACTCAATTATATTATTAATATGCATAACTGTTCAAATTTAATACATTATTTTTAATATAACTTAAAACGTAACCTCATTTTTTTTTTTATCAAATAAAGTCAACGGAAAATATGAATTGTTGTATAATTGTATAAAAACTAACGAATGAAAACAATTAAATAAGGATTAAGGATCCTAAGTAGAAAATTAAGTAGAGTTTTCATTGGCATAAGACACTATAAAGACAGTTTTTTAATGAATGTTCCTGCAGTGTCATCAGTTCATCAACATTCCATTTATTGAATGATTGTGCGAATGCTCTTAAGTACTAATTGCATGTAATATAATGTAAATTATTTTACCATTATTTTTTGTTTATATTATATTCTTATAATATGTTAAATCCAAAAAAATTGTAATACTACCTATGTTTAATTATCTTAGGAGGAAATATTAATTTACAAAGTTGCTTATTTAGTAGGCATTGTGTTAAATTTGTTTATTGTGCGTAATTCGTAACAAATAAACATTTTACATTGGTTAAATAAATAAATTATTATAAGAATGAGCTTGCCATAATGTTTTGATTATGAATGAAATACAAATACACTATTAAACAACATTACAGTATTACATCATAATCCATTTAGGTTTTAATAGCATTAACAACACAACCGAAATTCATGCGGAAATAGATAATGGACTATCCCGGTGGGATTCGTGGACCAAATGAGAATATCCGTTATTCCGTTCTTTCGGTCTAAACTACGTAGAAACGTTATCAAAGGTATTACAGTCAATATTGCACATTATCATTACACTGATAGCATAAAACGGTGGGCACATCCCCGGAAGTTACCCATTTGACACCCCGTGAATACGTTTGTTGAACCGACAAACGGTTCCCGGCAACATCTTTGGATTTCAATCATTTATGATTACCAACGATTAATTTCTTGCTAGGACCAAAGTCGAAAGAGATTAATATTTTAACTTTTCAGATTCACAATAATGGTTATAGGTTACCAAGTTACTTGAACAAATATAATATATAATTATTATATTAATATCACAGCACCTGCCTAATAAATATGTTGGTATTAACAATATATATTATACTTTTTTTAAGAATAATTTATAATTCATAACACCGTTTTCATAAAGTCATTTAAATATTATATTGTGAAAAAGTCCCAAAGTATGCAATTCGTAGAGAATCGATTAAACTATGATTTACTAGAAGACGAAAAAATCAATTTTACGTACAATTAATTCTAACTGTCTCTCTCTGACACTTACGGAAAATTTCATTGGTGAGACAGAGAGGTCCAACACGTCGAATAATTGCATCACATTCTTATAATATTATAGATAACGAAGAAACCCTTATTCGACATTTATACGAAATACATAAAATACATACAAATTAATCGACAGAGTTCGTTTAGAAAACCTTACAATACAACTATACCTTACTTCCCAACATTTTTTTAACATTTCAATGTGGGGGAGTGCCAGGGGCCAGGGACATGTATATAGGTGACTTGATTTAGATTGGGCATAAATATTCAATTATTTTAAAAAATATCAATATAATTTCCATAATTTTACATACTTACAATAACGATTATGAATTGCCACTGGAATTATTATACTATTATACTAATTACTATTTTAAAAATATAGTAACATATTATGTGTAGGTAGGTACTTTAATACTCTGGTTAAATGTTGTGTATTTAAGCAAACTGTATTTAAATGTATGCTTAAATGATTAATTTAAAATGTCATAAGTACTATTAAATTATATCTCATTAATAATTATAATAGGTTCTCCTAAAGTACATTTTATAATTTTGGTTGTACCTACCTATATAATATCATTTTAACTTCATATGTTTTAAACAAATATCAAATTGATCATATATCATTTAAACCAAATCGTATTAATTACATACTTTCATTTTTCAAATATATAAATACCTACCTATTTAATATTAATTTATTTTTATACTTTTAAAATGAAGACTAGAATTCACTTTTGATTTATCGTTAAGAGCCATTTATAAAAATATGATTGGTATTCACCATCAATATCGGAATACATTTTTCTGTTTATATTTAAAAATTGTTTAATCAGCATAAACGTTAACATTAAGTTAACTTTTATAGTATTATATACTTACACTAGATATCGTTTTGCTCTGCTAAGCGTGTGAAAAACAAAGATAAGAAATGTAAATGTTGGAATCGTTTCAGTTAAACTACCGTCATAAATGTTTTTAGTGGACCATTTGAATTTGATGATAATTTGAGTTTGCAAACACTAAACGCTCGTTACATGTAAACGTAAGTATGTATTATATTTACCTCCAACCCAACCTTGGCGATATTTTTTAGATTCATTGCTGTTGTTCAGTATTTTGGTGTGTAGCCTTGCAGGGGTTATTTATATTGTCTTTTTTTAAAAACATAACGAATTTTCCTCATAAATATAATTGAAAGATTACTATCTTAAAAGTTAAAGGTGTGTATATTCCACTTCTTCGTTTCAAAATGACAAACCTAGTAAAAGTGCTATTATATGGCACCAGAAATTATCACTCAACAACAACATTTTTCAAAATAATTTAATGGAAGTTATTAAAAAAAAGATTCTAAACGGAGACCAATTAGTATCCTTGCATTGGTATTTCAGTTTATTTGTTATTGTGTTCTGAATGTGTTGCTGGTTCATTTGATTTATATTATTTATTGTAAAAAAATGTATTGAAAGTATTCAAACTATACCCAATAATTAATGAAGGTAAGTACTATTTTAAGTTTAAATATTGTCATAATATGTATAAAAATAAAAATGTAGGTACCTAATTAGAAAAAATTATTCGAAAAGCGTGTTAATATAAGTGTAGCGCTAAAATAAAAACTATCAAGTCTCGTGATGGAAAACATATCATCATTGAAGAACACTGCTCAATTCCTGAACATTATCATGGGCCTAATCCCGTGTTTGTAATTGAGGTCAAAAAATTAAATAAAAATTAAAAATTATCGCACGTAATTCCGATTTACCAACATCAATTGCTGGCACTTCAAAAACAGTAGGTATCAAGTTCGGTAAGCAAAGGAAACCTATTTTGGAATATAATATAGTTGTAAAAATATTTTAAAAAGTTGAGTAAATGATTAGGTAATTTGTAGTTATATTTATGGCCAAAAAGTTCATATTTTGAAAATATTTTATAAAAAACATTTTAATCGTGATTTCAAAAAACATTTTACGGAAACTTTATAAAAATATTAAGTCAACATTTTTATGCAATCAAATAGTAAAATATTTTGTTATCATGAGAAGAAAATATCTATAAAATATTATTCGTCAAAAATTCAACCAGTTTAAAATATCCACAAAATATTATCATTTCCCAGCTGCTGTATGAGATATGTAAATATGTAATACACTATGGGGGATACGTTATTGGTAAAAAAGAACAAAATATATTTAGTTTTTTCAACAATTGAGAATTGTACGATGTTACATGAATCCAACTGCTAGTTGGGCGATGGTACTTTTAAAGTAAAGTATGTCCAAAACTCTTTTATCAAGTACAGATGAAAATATATTCATCCCTCTAGTATTTGCCTCGATGACCGGGAAAAATCAAAAATGATATACTCAAATGTTTTCATTAATTATTAATGAGTATACTGTACACAAAATAATATAAAATATGTAACAACGAATGCAAATTTAGAAATTGTGAATTTTTTTTAAAAGGTGACTATTAATTCTATAGACAACATTTTAAATTCATTCAACAAGTTTCTTTACAATTTTCTCAAAACATTCATAAAACAATTCAAGAAATTGGGCTTTGTCTTTTTCTTTTTAATTCTTTTTTTTGCAGTATTTAGAATTGAATTTACTTCCCACACATTTACCAGTTATGGCATTTTTTCTCATTGGTATAATGTATATACATATAATAGGTATATTGTTTAACGTATTTATTATATAAATAGAAAATAGGAAAGAAAAATTAAATATGTATCGTTAGGTATGGATTATTTTATTTTAATCTCTTGGTTAGGTTCAAGAAATACTAATTATTTTCAAAACACTTTTTGGAGATACTAATGAGAGGAAAACCTAGACGAGACAATAATTACAACCCACCAATCTTCCTTCCAGAAATGTGGTCAGTGCCAGAACGATTGATCCGAGATTTGCATAGAATGACCAATACGATAGTCACAGATAGATAAATAGAATACATAATGCATGCATTTTCCTAATTATATTTGTTTTTATGTTTACATAAATGCATACAACGATATTGCAAAAATATCAAAATGAAACTGAAGGGATAATAGAGTTAAGTCAAATAAATATAAATCAATAGAGTATAGACAAAATGTTAGTTTGTGAACGACGAACGAACAAAACGAAAAAAATAAAGTATAGAATCAAGTTTAAGATTGAAATCAATTAATGCATAATATTATATTTTTTTAAGCAAAAAGTACGATAAATTAAAATATTTACTTGCCAATCGCCCATCATTTAAGTCTGTAATATACTAATATATAACTTTTTTGAATGACAAAATGTTTAATATTTTTATATCTAAGTTAAAATTCTTAAATTCCTAATGTAGCTGTTTTTAAGATTGACCACAATTTTTAAATTTCAATTCGGAAATACATAATGTTTAATTTTGAAGGTTGACAAAAATATAAACATTTTTTTAATATTTTAATATTTTAAACACTCGATCTTCGGAACACTAAACATTTCTGAGGTCTAACATAATAATATGACCATTCGGTCAGTTTGCATTTGAACACAATATCATGACCTTCGGACAGACCCTATAATATTCGAACTGGTAACTGTCGCCCGGAGTAATGGTCTCGATATTATAACACTTTTGATAATAATATAATAATATGGAACTCAGAGGAAATTAATACGCAGCTACCTATATGTCTATCGTCCACGGTGAAAGGTGACTATATGTATAAACATAATATTTAAAACTCGAATGTGTCACTGCACAAGTAAACATAGTGCACTATTGTTGTATGGGTAGGTACTCTGTCCGTAATACGAACCCACGAAATCGGATAACGTATTTGTCGACATTCGATTATTGTTGGTGTGTAACAATGCTCGTGAGATGATACGTCGTACATATTATGTTTTCCGTTTAACCGTCTAGGAACGATATCATGACGGCTGTTATTAAATTATATTATCCGCAAATGGGTTAGAAAACAACAAACGTCACATCGGATTAGCCTCCTTCCCGAATGCAGCGCAGCGTCGCAATAAGTATACCATATACCTCACGTGTATGGTATTTAATATATATATATATATAAACTGGTCATAATACTAACGGGTATAAAAGTTCGTTGGATTAAGTTGACACTCGTGTTAAGGCCTCTTCGTCCTCTGGACAGGAACGGTCACCGCCGTCGTTCTCGACACTGTGCGAATTGAAATCCCGTTGTTTGAAATAATATATTTTATCAATTTCCGCCAGTGATCCCAAAAAATGAACACTTCCGCTTGGTAAATCCCGTGTTTCCCGTACGCGTATGTATATGTTTTTTTAAATATTGTTTCGACGAGATAAAAAAAAAAAAAAAAAACGTACGAACAAACAAGAGTACACCTATACCTACCTATACAGTTTCAACACTACCCTAGATTATTATAATATCGTTGGTTGTGATATTTTTACACGTGCGTTATTATTAAACATGTTGATCGTTTTTTAACGTGAAAACGTCCCTACTATCTCGGTGAACTCAAAAAGTTTCTAACGCTCTCTGTTTAAAAAGTCTATAATACACGACACACATAATACGTTACGTACTATAATCTTGTAATCCAGACATATTTACTTTTCTTTTTCCTCGCACACTCAATACCTTCTACAGACCATACACATATTATATTTTTCATAAATGGTATAATATCTGATAATATCGCAATTTATTTTACGAACAAAATGCTACACGAGTCACGAGTAGCGTTGTAAATATGTTTACTGTGAATTTTCATACTACATGGTCTTACTTATCCACTGTGTAACGTATATTTTACTATACTACCACACGCGTTATCATTATTTTTCAATATTATTACTTCGACTTTTTACACATATAGAAATAATTTAAGGACCTACCTACCGCAACCGCATGCAGTATAATACCATATAATTATTACACGTACAATATAGTTTAACATTACATAATATACAAAAACACTTTTTCAGAAATGTTAAAAAAAAATTCAGTAAAGTAAAAAATATTTATTGCAAATTTACAAAACAATACTACCTATGCGCGATTACTCTCAGAAATTCTAACTCCTTGTAAAATATGTTAAAATCAGTAGCAATAATGGACATGATTCTCCTTTGAAAATCCTGCCATTTACTTTTTGGCTGAACTCATAAACTTCGTTCTACACTCAGTTCTGCTATCATTATCTCTGCACCCGCTTGCAACTTTTGGAATCCAGCAAGAGCAAAGTAAAGGTCAGGTTGATGTTTGCCAATATCGAACTAGAAGCGATTAAGTTACCTCTCAAATTGTTAGTCTTATGCAAACCAATAAGAACTATTATGTGCTGATTTAAAATAACTAGTGGGTAACGTGGTAGTCTTCTATCTCGAGCTGGCACCAAAAAAACAAAATACTCTTCAAAATTATCAACAATTGTTAGTAGATCTTGAGAAAAACAAGAAAATTCCAATGGACCTGTCGTCAAAGGCACGAATGCCAATGATATCATCATATAAGTACAGATTTTCAATACACGATCATCAGATCATTGTATGCTGCTCGAAGTCCTCGAAGACTGAATTTATCGGTAAACTCACTGGTCAAGATGAAAAAGTAACTATCGAGAGATGAGTTTGGAAAAACTTCTTCGTAGGCTCGTATCATTCGTCATCTTAGGTGGTGCACAAGCGATCCTGTACTCGTCAAAATAATATTGTACTGCTATAAGGCTATAAGGGCAGTGGCGTACTGAATAGTTTTATTTGCAAAAACAGTGTATTGTTAGTACATAAATCACACAGCAGCAACTATGTCATAAACACCACGCTGTTTGCATTATGTTCTATATAATCTATTTACATATGTGATATTTGAGCAGGTTTCCACTATGGCTGGTACTCAGCCTATGAAGCCTTCCGCTTTAACGAATATTTGATGATATCTACTTCGCACTCAGGTTACGAACATGGTCGTGATCGTCCAACAATTCGTACGAAATAATCTTTATTTTCATAAATATTAAACGCAGTAATAATTGTCACTATTAGCATTCTTTTTGACGTAATGTTGGGCAATACCAGTACGTTTTGACATTGACTAGTAATTTATACCACGTGTAAATAAACTACCAAGGTTTTGTCCCAACAAACATTCAAAATTCAACCATGATAATGAAATAAAATAAATAAACAAATTCCAACTGACAGCTAACTGACGTGAAAAATCTTAGCTGTGGAGTAAATATTGTTACATTCGGTTACTCTATGCATTTACACTTTTTTGAGTTTATTTCATTTCTGAAACAATAACCGTTGAGGAAAAGGCTTTCGGAATAAATCCTTTTTATCGGATTGATATGGACTTTTGCTGAAAATACCATTGGCGAAAAAGGTCATACGGGAATTTCGATTCACGAGAAATACGATGAATCGTGATAAGTTATCCTGAGAATGGACCGACGACATGTTTTGTGTAATACAAACTGATACTTATTTGATTACCAGTAGGTTTTCGTTGAATCGAAAATATAGTTGCAATTCTTTTATAATATTGCTGTACGTACCTACCTACAAAACTAGACATGTTTCAAATGTCAATCAGTTAAGCACTCGACCAAGCACTTTATAGAATCCTTGAGGATATCATAAATCCTGGCGGTGCTTTTAAAATCGTTATAGCATTGACCTGATTACGCGTATCCATTAACTTATATTATTAAGGATAATACGAGTAATTTCGGTCAAACTGAGGTTACGTCGATTGTTCTATACGATAATGCATTAACATTTGAAATTGAAACAGTGGCACGATGGGGGTATATTGAACCACGCGATTCACAAAAATATTATTATAAGGGAGGGGGGAGGTGTGTGTTTACCGTGTCTAAGTAGGTATGTGATAAATCTAAAAATTATTCTGATCATCAGATTAGCTGTATATAAATAATATGACAGCTGCATTGGATAATATATAATAGCCAACAGGTGACTAATAATCAGTTATTTATATACCTAGCTGAATTATATAAATGAAGAGCTCGATTGTCTCGATAAAAGTATAATATTTTAAATTTGAGAATTTAAAAATTCATTTGAAAAGCCAACTTAGTCATAAGATCTGCTTTATACTCGTAATATTTTAAATATATTACAATTTGCAAGATAATTGTAATCTTAAAATACCTAGGTATTAAATCTTTACCAACTTACATAGATATAATATTGATATTTCTTACAATAAACTATTATCTTTAGGTAAATATTACAATTTGCAAATATTAAAACTATACCTACCTATAACAATATACTAATATTTACCTTTAGCATATTGTACTACTTGGCATGTCATAAAAAGATGAACTCGAGGGCCGTGGGGAATAGAAGTTACTCTGTGATAGATAATACAATAATATACTGCTTATTAATCACTACATTATATTATATTATATTATACCAATATTAAATTTTGTTTTTATATTTAAATTGGGCTTCCGCCCGTCTTATTAATAATAAATAAATAAATAAATAATAAATATTATTACCTGAACTTAACAATATTTACTAAAGACTTACTGGTTCTATAGTATAATATATAAAGGTAATATTGCGAATGAACTGTAACGCAACAATTTTAATTGTATTGCTTGTAATTCACTGAACGATGAAATTTAATACTATCGCGGACTGAGATAGAGAGAAGTAGAAACGAGCAAATTTTTAACGGGTCCGAAGTGCCTCTGCTGATTTCCGCAGTACATAGGTAGTTGGTTTTAACGCTACCCAAATGAAAATTGAAAATGATAAAAATCAATGAAAAATCAAAATCCAAGTAGTTGATATTTTACCAAGCAGATGGCGTGCACGTTGGCCATGTACCAATTTGGACGGGGAAGGGCAGAAGGTACCTACCGGGGCAATTGCGTACCCCATCACCCTCCCATCACATCGTTTCCAGTCGTCTCTATCTTAGTCGGTGCTAACTAGACAGTTCGTCACTGTATCGCTAACTTTTAAATATTACATAGTTACGATTGTTTGGGGGAACACACGAATTGTTATTAGTTTTTACTGGCGTTTAATATTTCAGTCAGACCGTCAGGGTAACGGCAATGTTGAGACGCGGACGTATTCAAATTATGGCGCACGCCCTATTCAATTTATCAAACACGTTTGGACGACCGACGATTGTTGATAACAAACAGACCGTAACCGCCAAAATACTTATTAGGCATTTAATTAAAAATAAACAAAGGATGGATTTTCGATTAAAACTTTATAATAATATTTGCAAGATTATAACTATTATTATTGTTGTTGTTTTTGTTTGCTTTAATCCTCTTTGTAATCCAAGACCAGGCTCGATGTGCTTATAATATTATACGGAATTTTATATTCGGTAAAACGAATTAATCTAGTCTGACCAAACAAAATAGGTACCTTAGTGTTTTATCGATTATCATACCGATTGAACGTAAACATAATTTTATTTTTACATTATTAACAATTATAAATATCTTCATGAATAATAAAGTAAGTAATTTTTTTAAAAGCTCAATAAAGGTAAAAAAAAATATAATATTTTATTAAGTCCTACCTACCTGTATTGTATAAAAGTTAAACTCAAATATTAAATATTCAATAGTACAGATACTTATCATGTTGAAAGAAATAGGATTTATTACGTGGGCGTCCAGCTTTATTACTCGTATAGCCTGTAGAGTTAAATCTAGTAAAATATAAATGCAAGTAAAATTGCTTTCGAAATTTAAATAATAAATAGGTCAGGTAAATCAATTGTATTTTTGACGTTTAATAAGAAATGACTACAAATTAAGATTATTTATGCATGGTAATGTATAATACAATTTGATTGTTTAATAATTGTAAATTCGTTAAATCATTAATCAATGTACTGAAATTACATAAATATTAAATATATTATATAAAAGTGCGTATTGTATACCATAGATATTATTTAAATAATAGTACTGTGAATGAATTCCTAGAATATATTAATTTATCGTATTAATAATGATACAATACATTCACAATTTATATTACATCTTACAAAGTTACAACGCAAATAATTTGGTATTTGTGTTTTAACTTATTTTTTAATTTTTTATCAACGGTATGGCATATGCTTAATCAAAAAAAGTTGTCAATATAACCTCCAAATAGGTACCTACGCTCTTACAACAATTATTATTGTACTAATATCAATAATTCAAATATAACACTTACCTTTGTAATGATGCTTATTTCAAATGTGTAATACAAATTCCTCTACATTTTAGAAAGATGCACTAAAATAAAAACGATCACAGTAAAAAAAATGCATAGATACTGTATAATGTATAATGAAAACATTTTTTTACGATTTTATAACTACACAGAACCAATTTTTAAACTAAATAATATGTTTCCAATTATGTTTCCATTCATAAGTCATTTGATAACAACATTTTATATTTTAGTAGGCACACGGCGAACGTTTTCAGTATATAGTTAAAATTATTTAATATTAATTATAATAATTCTATAATAAGGTACCTATTATATTTTATATGAATTAATGATGTTATATGTTAATAATAATATTTTATGACCTATTAAAAAATATCAAATCAAGCGTAAACATAAACATGTTTTTTTTGGTTAGGTGGTGGGGGTTATTTGAAATATTTAAAAAAAATACAAACAATTTCGGATGTGATGGAGTCCCTATAACTACATATTATGTATTATACGCAGTGCACCTGTACTTATATATATACTATATACTTTATTTTTAAATACCTATACTAATTATCTTACTTATGGCATATGATCAAATTAAATCAATATATCATCAATAAATAATTTATTGTATAGCATTAAATGTTTAAGAAACAGTAAACATTTAAAAATATTTCACTTTATAGTCATTTTTAGACATTATACAATAAAGTAGCAAAAGTACAAAACATTATTAAATTTGTCAATCGATTATAATTATAAATATAATATGAACAGAGTTTTTAAGTTCTTTTCCACTAGCTATAGAAATTTTAAAGACTTGTAAAATATTAAATCAACTAAATCGACCTAATTCTATGTTTTAAATTTCTAAGTAAAACTTTAGACTGTACAGTGATTACTTATGTATATACTATTAATAATTTATTAAATAAAAATGTTATTTTGAGCCTCCTTATAAATAATAATATAATAAAATATTTTATATACCTATCGATATCTCTCTGAATTAGTTATTTTAGTGACATAATATAGTTTGGTACTTTCATTAATTTTAATCATGTTAAATTTTACTTTTTCGTGTTTAGTAATTAATTGCTTTGAAGATAAAGTGTTTTATAGTTGTGTCACTTTGAATTGCTCATAGTTTTTTTTTTATCTGCAGCCATTTTATGGTCTTATTAAAATAATTGATAAATACTCGAAAAAAAACCAACAAATTGTTAATGTTGTAGATAATGTATTGACATAAACAAATTAATTTGACATAGTTTTAATTCAAACTATAAGCTTGGTCTGTTCATAATATTTATTATTTTTTTTTTTATTGATATGCTAAGCAGAGCTAGACTAATCTAACCTAAATAACGAGAAAGGCGATTGAATACTTATGGCACAAGAACTATATGAATTTTAAAATTTTTTATTTTATGGAAGATTAAAGAAAAACATTTGAAAAATTTGTACAAATTCTTCATATATTTTATATAACACAATTAAAAATATCAAATATGCATAAACACAATTCTTTTAAACCAAATTTAAAATCACTAAAAGTTAGATAATATTTGTAGTTAAAAATGTATAAAATGTTCAACTATAATAGCTTAGTCATGAACAATGGACATTCAGTGCAAAGTGTCTCATACATTTTTCTTGCAGAAACTTAATAATCTCAAAAACAAACATAGGTAATTTTTTTGCATAGACATTATGAAATTGATGGATGTATAAATGAAAAATAACGATTTTTTTGTAACTCAAAAAATATTATTCGTATGGCCATGACATTTTTGACACGTCGCATATTATTATTTATTACACAGTGATTTTTTTTTAAATACTGTGATTCGTTGAAATCTATATATATTTATACCACGAAACTTAATACTGTTTATGTACAAGTTTACGTCAGTGTTGACTTATAAGTAAATAACAGCTAGTAACTAGTTATAATATGTATAGTAGCTCATTTGAAATAATATTAAAATATTAATTTTTTTTATATAATGAATATACGATGTGTTTTTGGAAAAAAACCATCATTGTATTTAGGTACCAGAGGGCTAATGAATTACTATAGCAATATAAATTGAATATAATAAAACAACCAAAGAAAAATAAGCTAGCTGACGGTCTACGTTTAGAATCGTTTTTTACATGTACATACAATAGTTATATTTTATCATATATAGAAAGAATTCAAATTTAACCCAAACATTACAATAATTTACATTGACTTTTCTAATTTTGTTGTTGATTGTCATTTGAAAGTTTAAATTTAATACCTATACTCTTTTCGTTAATATGATAATAGCTACGTTGTAGGTAGGATTATTATAAAAAAAAAAAAACTAAAATATATGAATATTTTTCAAGATGCATTATCGCTGTTCCTATAAAAAGTTACTTTGTATATTATGTATTTATTGAGTTTTTAAAAAAAAAAACCTTAACTTGTTTAAACCTTTAAGACTAAAACATTTATCGCACCGAGAAATTTTAAAAATTCACTTTACGTAACTAGAAATAACGGCATTAAAAAAAAAAGTCATTAATTGGTATTGCAGGAGAAATGCAATAGCTATTTTTTTTTTTTTTTTATCTACAAGTAGTTATTACCTATAGACATCGTGAAGACTTTACTGCAATAACACGGCACTTCCCGAACGCATCCACCCTCCCCGGACTATGTATATTGTATATATATATATTTATATACTCCTATATGCTTTTCGATATTTTTATTGCTCCCAAATGCCCTAAATTTTTTTTTTCTTACTCCACAAACTCCACGCCCATTACTATTCGGGAGCTATAAAATTGTTTGTAAATAATATATAAGCCAGGGGAGCAGTGAATATTTAATATGCAGGTGTATCGCGATAAAAACGAGACGAGAAAAACGATTTTGTGTTCGACGGGAAAAAAGTATCGTCCCTACGAGTACGCCGTTTGAAAAAACATATCGCACACGCGTTTGCGGTTGGGGGGGGAGGGGGCAGGGGCTTGTTTACACGTGTAAATATTCGGCGACATTAAAAATACAACGTAAATCAATAACACCGTTTGTAATACAATAAGATAATATACTATCGCCGATCACCGCGAGGGAGACGAACTCGTCGACGTTAATTACGTTATTTATTGTAAACAGCGAACATTTTCCCGTTGCGCGTGTGACGATTTCAATATGATTATTTCCACCACTGTCGATGTCCTACGCTACACTAGCCCAACCCTTGCGGGATATAATATTATAGACACGCGAAACGACCCTTTTGCAAAACGATAATAACCAAAATAATAATAACTGTTACACGTCATTACAACAACACGACCATTGTCGCGGCCATTTTTCCTTTCATTCATATATGATATCATATTATGCAATTATTATAATATAATACCGATAATGGTATTTGGGGCGGCACGTCGTCGAGCTGCACCCTGACAAACTTCCACTGTAGCCCCGTCACTTCGTCGACAAAGTGAATAGGAATCGAGTGTACTATAATAGTGGATAACAATAGTGAGAAATTAAAAGTAATTCAAAACTAGTAATAATGCAGTGTTTGAATTTCTATTTACCAACCAAAAAATATATTATATTGCATAGTTTATACAATGCAACGTTTCGTGGCGTTTTAAATTGTAATTGATCAATTATATCTACTTGAAAGCAAGCATATATTATTAAAAAACAAATTCGAGTCTTAACTAATATTCTCAATATGTTTTAAAAATAATGCGTAGATGAAGTTTATTATGACATCAAACACGAGTTTACGAGAAAATTATAGCATTTGATATTTTTTGATAACACTCGAGTCATAATTTGTAGTGCATCAGTTCCACCTACTTAATTATTATTACCTATATTAATTCATCAGAAGTATGTACTTAAATTACCAACTAAATACTAATATAATGTCACTTATCTCAGAAATTACGTACACGTGAAAACCTAACTAAAAAACATTCTGAAAAACAAAGCTAAAACTATACAAACTTCTAATAAATCCAATAATATGTACACACGGTCTCCAAATCTGGAGCTATGACAAAAAATTTATTTAAAAAAAAATTCAAACTGTGTAGGACGTAGGTATACAAAATATAATATTTAAGCACTATCACATGGACTTTCATTTGGAAAACAAAACAAAAATGCGCTTTATTATCATATGCCCGCCACTTTAATTTCTTAAAAATTATCTTATACAACCCTAGCAGAAATCTCACTTATATCAATAATGTAAAAATAAATCGTACCATAACGTTAAAATCCTATCGTCGGTTAGGGGCTGCTTTTTTTCAAGTCACTAATGCTATGTTTTCTTTCCTCCAATATCATGTAGGTATGCTTATCGTTCAGCTTATTGTCTTGGGGATTTCATTTTAAAAGTAAAAAAACATACATTATGCAATAAATATTTCCATTAAATAAATACTAACATTATATTATACGAAGTCCGCTAATATAAAAAAAAAATTTGTATATAAACAAACACAAATAATCGAATAGAGACAATCGTCAGTCGTCATTGTTTCCTCTCCTCAGAGAAAGACGAGTAAGTCGTTCAGCGTTGTGAATTGTAATACCTATACTTATTAGGTTCTACATACGAATTATTCACATTTAGACATTATATGAAAGCAATAAGCTCATTGCCTTATAAACCGCAGCAATAATAATATATGTCCAAAAAAATGTATAACTATTTACCATATGTATACTTACTTTTGAGTTTTATACTAAAATGTATCCATAACACTAATCATTGTAGGTATATTATAATAATTTCTAAATTATAATAAAATGATTATGTTGCGTGTCCCGTGCAATAATATGTTTCGAGAATAAATAAAAAATATAAAAGTCGCTATAATGTGGTCAGATGAAGGTTAAAGTGTAACATGAAAACAAACTCCATAAAGGAATTGAATTTAAACTTGTAATATTTTTCTTTTTAAATCAAGATAAGAAAATAACCTTTACTTTTCTTCGGACCAAATAGCAACAACAGCTAATAAAGGTAAAAACAACATAAGCTCGTTCGGTCAAAACTTTTAGTCTCTTGAGACATTCTAACCCAATAAAACTATCGTTGTTCAATATTAAAATAAATCCGATGAGATAAAATTGGAACGTCTTCCGAAGTTACTTACAACCACACATAATATACGGTTGTGGGGTAGGTACCCATTATTAATTTAGTCCTTTATGATGACAATTAAATAGAGGCGGTTCGGTAATAGGCAATAGGTGCTGCGGTTTATAAGAATAGTAGGTACCTATACGCGTGTTTTTATTTTTTAACACATTACAAACATGTATATAATTAATTATTTAACATGCATTAATGTACATTAAATATATGTTTATTTATAAATATATATACACATGTATACAACGACGAATCGATGAGACGACTATAATGTTAACGCATGTATTATAGTATATATAGGTACCCCTAAGTATCATAATAATGAACATAATAGGAAGGTGAACAATACATAATACACACGTTGAAACATTACAGAAAATAATATGTTGTTGTGAACACCGAGCATTATGCTTACAGTGCACACATACATAATATACACATTCAATGATATACATACTACTTTAGTACAATATATAGATATTTACCCATATTTTTGTAATCTATAATGCACGTCGTCAAATTGAACTCATAGGTAAGTGCACTGTTATTGTCACTTTGAACCATATTACGGTATAACATAAAAATGTCGTATTCGTGTGAATGTATGATACACGTTTAGAATATACTATATTCAAAGAAATAAAAATACAAAAGCGGAAGTGAAATAACACACCGTATGCATTATTTATTGCCGAACACGTTTTCTATAATCTATCCCCCCGAAGGGTGGTGTCTACAGTGCGATAGGTAGCTATAACTATTTACTCATATTTTCTGCATGGACGTCAAAAGTAAACATTTTTTTTT
>WHPZ01580184.1:0-55795 GCA_016617965.1 Macrosiphum rosae
TTTTACTTTTTAATTTATTTTTAATATTGAAATTTATTTATAAATTATTTAAATGCTTCTACTATTACACCCATTATTATACCCATATCTCTAATAAAAATTATTAATTATAAATTAGTTTTTTCACTTACTTAATTAGTATTTTAGATAATTTTTAAGGTCATTTTTTGATGTTTTTAGGGCATTTTTGCACTTTTTCAGGGATTTTTTGCATTTTTTTTAGGGCATTTTTGTGTGTTTTTTAGGTCATCAACATCCTAACTCTAGTTATAGTAGTTATAAGCATATAGATACGCCGAATAATATTGGCGATTACTGCTACATAACACATTGCATTATACGTAGGTCGTATAATAGGTATACTACCTATAACTAAATTAGTTAAACTATACATAATGAATATTTTTGCGACAGGGTAATAAAAACAATTTGATAATAACCGGGTCAAATCCAGTGTCATTGTACCTATGAATGAACAAACTAAAATGTATATCTATGTTCGTGTGTAAACCAGCTATATTATAATAGGTGCTGACTGCTGCAGTTGTCTGTAGTTGTATTTGAGTGTGCACTGTGCGCCCGTGTGTGCTTATGCCCACTACTATTATATTATTATTATATTTCGTGATGTGTGTAATTGCTTGAATGAGAATTTCGTTAGGTAAATTTAATGTTAAGGATGTTTTTCGTTAAAATGTCTATCTCTGTGTGATTAAGGTCTATGACCTACACTGTTATAACGTCATAGATTGGTGATAATAATATAGGTAGTACAATATATACCTATAATATATTATATACCGAAAGGTTTTTTCGTCTTAGCCCCCCTCCCCCCTCGAAATTTCTGCCCATGGCTCACGGTAACAACCGTTTGAGACTTTCGGTTTTTACACAGTATAATATAGGAACTGCGTGAAGCCACCCTACCCACTATACACCCTTGATGTGGCAGTAAAACACACATCATGAGCTTGCAAAATTATACTGCGTTCTAAGTATTATGTAAACATAATATTTGAGCCGAAAAATTGATTTTTATAGGGCTATTATAATAATACTTATAATATGATGATCACAATATTTAAGGGTGTCGGAGCCAACTTACCTCACGGGGAAAACTCTTACACTTCGTAAATAATAGACAGATTTCGATATTATATTGTTGTTTTATTTGAAAGATTACATTAGACTTTATGGCTTATGCTGGTTGGATTAGATTCCTATTTTAAGAATTTGTTATAAATGTCTATACCGGCTATACCTATGTGGCCATGTATATGGTATATCACCCATGTTTTAGAATTTTAAAATCTGTTTTTCCAGTATTATTATGGCGCCGTGCGCATGCACGTAACTATAAATTGCCTGAATATTGCCCCTTAATAAATAGCTGACATATTCAGCCAACAGCCAATAACAATGTTACAGTCATAATAATATAATATACTCATATTGTAGGTAACTTTAATTTGTTTTCCAAATAAGCAATTTTTCTGATGCAATGTAATCATCATAATGTCTTAAAACAATTGTATATATGATAAGATCCGAAATACGTCTTGTACCTAATAAGGTATAGTTGGGTCACTGCAGCGAGTATATGAATGGGATCGCTAAAATTTAGAGCTTATAAACACATATAGTCAATATAGTCACCTACACGAACACTATGTATTCAACAAATTATGATTATGATTTATGTCATATAGCCATGAGGTACGTGATTAAGTTGCGATTTATAATATACATAAATCATAATTTATTTTTATACAGAATATAATAGATTAATATGTATTATGTTTATGAAAGTTGTATAATGTTAACCTTGCCAAGTGTGAAACATTTAGCTGACGATCGTTTCAAATATGTAGAAAACTTATATTGTTTCTATTTACATATCTATACTATAATAATAATAATCATCATCATCATCGGTATGCTATATTTTCAATTCGATTTGTATTTATTTATTTATTTGTGCGGAAATAAATTCCATTTGTATAATTATGAGTAGGCACACTACATATAGCTATTTGTTGTCTATAGTGCAGCCGATTCACTTAAACTGGCTCTGTACGTCCATACTTAAAATTATAATGTTGATGAAGTAGTATGGACATGCTAATCTCAGAAACTACTGGACCGATTTAAATAAAAGTTTTATCATATAATATGTTCAGAAAGTAAGAGTACTGAGGCTCTCGCGGCCGTAGGGAAAATTTATTAAGTTGCTAAAATTTTCTACTAGCTTTTCTACTAACTACCCATTCAAAACAAGACCCAGAACGAGTTCAGCATGTTAAGAACTATGTGGTTACAGGAATTTTTCTAGTGAAAAATCGAATCTGCTGCGAAGTGCGAGATCCACAGACCTCCAAAGAGTTTTTGTAACGTTATGAACTGAAATGTGATGAATTTCTCAAGTGTATTGTTACTGGAAATGAAACTTGGGTTGCACACTATACGCCTGAAACCAAAAGACAGTCCTAACAGTACTACAATAGCATCACACCAGACATCAGTTCACCTTCAGTAGAAAAGTTGAAAACCACCATTTCAGCCAAAAAATTATGGAATCAGTGTTTTGGGAACACAAAGGCATCATATTGAATAAATATTTCAGGGAAGACCATAACTAACGCACGAAGGTACCTATTGTGAGACTATACAAAATTGTGAGAGGTCAACTGACAAAGGGAGTCTGCTTGCTGCACGACAACGTCAGACCCCACACGGCCAACGTCACGAAGCAATTGTTGGACTCCTTTGGATGGGATGTTTTTAACCACCCACACATTCCCCAGACCTTCAGATTACTATCTTTTCATTTCCCTAAAGATGTACATGGACGAGGAGAAAATTTAAACAGACGAGGAGGTGATGGCAGCAGAGTTCTAAGAGGCAGACATTAAAAATGAATCCCCTGCCTCACCATCTGTGCCAAGATGGATGGTGATTGGCGACTATATGGAAAAATAACACACTAATATATTAATGTAACCAGGCAATTTTTTTTTAAATACATTTCTTTGAACCCTACAAAAATCAAATACTCTTAGTTTCTGAACATACATTATGGACTTTATCGCACTCTTGGTTTTATAATATGGTACATAGCCACATAGGTTACCCTGTATACGAGGACGTGTCATCGGAGCCAATTTTTTAAATCTTGCATTTTGAAGAGGGGCTGAAGTAGGGATTTTCGGTTTACAAAAAATTTATATTTATTTTGTTTGTTTAGGGTTTTGTTTATCCATTGGTTACATAAAATGAAATAGTTATTATAATAATTGTAAATAATTTTAGACCGGTATTTTATGTTTAGTGAAAACCACCCCCCAAATGACTGTGTATGGATATGTATATGAAGTTTGCATTTAACGGAGCTCAAGGCAGGGTAAATATACTGAAATCATTTAATTTGTCACGGGCAATGCCATGCAAGATCAGCAAGTATTATACTATACACAGTACATATACCTATTAGCTATCTCATTTTATTTCGAATAATATGTTGTTGATCATAATGTGTTTTAACTTATTTTTATCATTATAATTATAGTATTAAATACAAAAGCCGACAAGTCAAATCATAACAGGTACTCCCCATTTTTATTTGCATTTTAATTATAATAGGTAGGTACCTAAGTAGTAAGTACTTTATATCGTACATCTATCGTTATAATAATATATAGAGGATAGAGTGTAAAATACATAATAATAATAATATGTATACCTAATCATCTCACTGTAGTCGTGTTGCTATTGACCTTGCGTCGCGGAATTGAAATAAGTGCTTCATATTTCGAATATAAATACACAAACACATTTATGTACTCCGGTGATCAGCATAACGACGTAATAATTGCCAGTTGGTATATATATATACCCACGCAGACGTAATAAAATACAGACATAATAATAATAATAATATAATAATATTATAATAGCTTGTCGTATATAGTATATACATACATACAACATATTATATTATGATATATGTCATACTTCAATACTGCATAATATATGATAAATTATATTGTATTATATGTACAATTATTATGCTTACATCTAAGTACCTGTTACCTATCGGCAATAAAAACATATCTATCAAAGCGTGCGTGCTATATGACATACGATGCACGCCATTTGAAACGTCAAAACGTTGTATTTTATAGTTGTATATGGTGTCGCCATTTTTGCATAGATACATCAATATATATATATTATATAGACAGGTATATACCTAATAATTGAGAGTTGAGACGCCGTTATGATTTATGGGTATGATATTATTATTTATGCATTATAGGCTGCAATATCCCGTTTTGGCAGTGCCGCATTTAGACATTTTGCGCCCGGTGTAAAAAAAAATTGCGCCCTCTAAGCCCCAGTGAAAAAAAAAAATTGCTCCCCCATAAGGGGTCTACCCACTGAAAATATGGGAGATAGATCCTCATTAACCTTTTAGATTTTGAGCACAGAAAAGAGTATTTGTTTTACAATATACGTTTTTTTTTAAAAAATATTGTTTAGTAATTGCTTGATCCTCTCTCCGCAAAGATACATTTGAATTTATGTCACTTAAGCCTTGCTTATAATTCATCAAATAAGTTTTTTTTTTAACATATTTAAGTAGGTTGTAGGTACTTCATGAATAAATAAAATAAAATTATATGAGACCATATACAAATTAATATTAATTAAAAAAAATTCAAACAGCATAATACTATATATATAATACTAGCTGTTATTAAAATTTAAAATAGGTAATTAAAATTATAAAATTTTAATAATTCACAAGTAAACAAATTTCCGACCACAACATTTTGGCGCCCCTGAAATACTGGCACCCGGGGCGGTTGTACCCAGTCCCCCCCTAAATGCGGTCCTGCGTTTTGGTCAGGTTTTCGCTGGTTGCACATCGAATTTAAAGCGAAATATATTGAACGACGTTGCGCCAGACAAATGCACAGTGGCGCCAAAATATATATTATATATGTATACCAATTGTCATAGGTGATTTTAGTAGGTAGGAGTGGGTCGCCATTGTCATTCTATAGTTATTTTATGGAAATTTGTTCAATAGACAACATACAAACTTTACTTGGTGTATGCTAAAGTAATTAAAAGAAATAGGTGGGTATCAAAATTTTATGAGGAGGTGTCTAATGTCATAGGTAAAATTTTGCACTTCGGTGCCACTGAAAATGCATATACTTCGAAGCCGTTTTCGTTTGCCGCATATCTTTTTTTGGGAATTAAATTGCATTCCGAATTATGTACGTTTTAAAATTGTAATAAATGTATTCTTAAGTTACTTATATTTTATTTGGTCAACTCACATTACTTTTGAGGTAAAAAAGTAACATCATTATACAATCAAAGTTACTTTTTATTTTTATTTTCAAAAATATACCTAACCGAATCTTAAAATTATATCTGCCGATGACATATTTAATACATTCAATCATGACAATCAATGACAATCAAAAATATGAAATATTATATAAAATATTTAAGAAAAATGTAATTCTTAACAAATTAAATGCATTCGTTTATTTAATTTATTTTAAATAACAATGACTTTTCAAAGTTAAGCATTATACCTACCTAATTAAAAATAAAACTTGATTAGCTACAAACAAAACGTTACTGACTGAAAATCGTACTTAAATATTTACATATATTATCAATTGGTTCTTAAAATGTGTTTAAATTTAAAATAAAATAAAGTAACGAGTAATTTAATAATTTAACTTCAAAAAAGTAATTTAAATTACTTAGGTACCCATATTAATTACTTATAACAGGTATTATGGAAATATATGTGATTAATTGACCATCAAATTACTTAAAAAGTCATTTCGTTACAGAAACTTGTAACTCAAGTATTATTATACTTATTCCCCGACTCTGCCTATACGCTCACTATAAATCATTTTTGACTAGTGACGGCGATTTTCAACTTTTCAAATTGCGTAGGTACCTACCATATAGCTATATTATCATGCATAATATTATATACCTATAATGCATGATCTATCTATGTGTATATGATTTCATGACGGAGAAGAGTCGTTTTAATATATATATATATATATATATATGGCATATACCTACCTAATGCATGGTAAACCATACATTATAATTATATGCATTATACAAGTACGGGTTTTTTCTCCATTTTACGTCAAAATGAATATTATATAATAGACACGACAGTCTGCAAAATACCTGTATATACGTGCTATATTCACTATTTCACTCATATGCTTAGACATTGTTAAAGCACTATGTTGTACCAAAGCGTTTTTTATATAGTACATATCTCATAAACACTTGGAATAATTTGTTATAATTTTTAATATTTGAATGTGAAAGTCGAAATAGTCATTTGCAGGTCATCGCGTAAGTATAACTTCAATCGTTTTAAATTATAACAATTATATAAGTCATATGTGTATATATATATAATATATAATATATACAATATAAATAGGTAGGTATTCATAAACAAAACAAAATGTTATTCATATGTCTTGTCACTGAGCTCTACAAATCTGTTTAGCCCACAATACACATAATTTAAGTACAATGTACATTTGTAAATTTGTAATTTAAACATTCGTAATAAACACGAGTCTTTGACCTATGAAAATAATAAAATGTTCAAAAAAAAGATTGTTCGACTAAACTTGTTGGCTTCTAAGTAGGTATATGTATAAAATATATAAATGTAAGAAAATATTTAACTAGATTAAGTTAGGTTAATTTTTTTTTAAAAGATAGTATTCATAGTCAACGAAAAAACATTTTGGTTACCACGGTATTTTTTTTATTGAAAATATTATTTAATCTTTTAGAAGTTAGAAAAAAATTATTTGTCAAAGTTATAGCACAATATGGATAAGTGTAAAACATAGAAAAGAGAATTTAAATATTATATAATTGAAAAGTATATAAAACAAAATAGTATATTAATAAAAATTAAAAACCAAATAATTTGTCGAAAAGGAATTTGTTATTAATTTAGAATCTGGTGTTTCCTATAAGCTGAATGCATTTTGTTTTTTTTATGATACGAGTAGTAACTAGTATTAGTGTACAAGTATTAATGGACTGTCGTAATTAAAATGTTTTTTTCGTTTATCTACTATGAATAATATTTCGTTTGGTGAAAACCAAATCACTCTTTTTTTAAATTTGAGTAAAAAAGGTTGGGCGAAAACATGTATGGTCAAACAATTATACATTAATATCAAGACGATAATTTTTCAACAGCTCGAAAGAAAATTTGAAAATTTCCTCAAAATTCACAATAAATAAATTTAGATTGTAAATAAATTATTATAGTTCATTAAGTCGATACTAGGTATAAATTATGATCTATGGATGTGTTACAATACGTAAACGTAAGTTTATTACTATCGAATTCGTGAATTACAAGCTTGTATACAACTATGTAAGGTTGCAGACTTCGGTCAGTTACAATATCGATTTTCTTTTATTCCGAATTTAATTGTCATTTAACCCAACCAAACTCTAACAATATAACCTGCCCGTTTATCCTAACTACTTTCTAAAATAATGGATGATGACTATTATGTAAGAGCATTATCTCCGAGTATAGGTATATTATATATTTATTATTTATATACACAGAGTAATTCACCAAATATATGCTCATCTTCTTTATATTTTCTCAATAAGGAAGTTCTTCCAAATCTGCAGATTATTAGAATTCTTAACTATACTTAAAGACCATTTTAATATTATTGAGATTTTTTTTTGTATTACTTTAGGAGTGTCATGTACAGATAAAATCTTCTGTTTTTCAAATCGAACCTGCTTTTATTGTTCTGTAAAATTATTTAGCTGATCATTTTGGTGAAAATGTTGACGAACTAAACAAAATCAAATTTCAAAAGAGTAGTTTTTGAGTTATTTAATTTTGTCTTCTAATGATTATACATCGATTATTATGGGTTTGGACGATAAGGAGTGGTATTTGAAAACATTAGTAATTGATATTAATCCATCAACGTTTATAATTTGTAAAAATGGCCTAGTATAACAAATAAATAAGCACTAGATGTCTTGGATTCAATATTTAATATATTTCATGTTTTTTTTAAACCATTGTTAAAGACTTTTAACCCAAGTATAAACATTTTAACAACCAAAAAACAACTCGTTTAAATTTTGAATTAGATAGGTACCTCAACATTTTCGAAAAAAAAGATAGGTACACTAAATAATTTACAGTAAAAAGGGGGTAAAAAGAATTGTTATGTTTACATTATTTTGATAATGAAAATATCGATAAAAAGTAGAAACTTACTAGTTTTACTTTTTATATTATAAACAAAAACAAATAACTTATTCTACAATCGATAATGATAACATTTTTCTCTGCAGTTTATCAAGTCATGTAAGCTATACATAAGTTATGTTTTTTTACTAGTATATACCTTAGTCATTGGATGAAAAACAAAACGTATAATATACTTTCAGCGAGAATCTGGTTTTATACATTTTGGTTTTCATCATTATAATAGACCGTTCGAAAACACAGAAAAAGTATTTTCACATCATGAAGTTAAAAGTTAATATTAAATGTCACTATAATTTGAATTAACCTGGCGTTGTTGTTGTGTATAGATTGCTGCAGTCGATACACTGCAGTACTATATATGACACACGTCTTCAGAAAGAATACATTCCAGTATGCAAATATATATGTATACACACATAACCTTGAACCTCACTAATGCATAACACCGGATCGAACGAGTGCTTTAGGTTTATAACATAATGATATTATAGTGTAGATTATTGTATTTTATAAACGTAAGGAGAAATTAAAGTCATCTTATATAGGTATAAGATAATCGTGGTCCGAACCATTTTATGTCATTCGATACAATATCCAATAATTTATTATACTGTACATATTCGATAGTGCTGAAATATTTCCAGCTATGTACCGGAGGTCCGTACGCAATACTTATAGGTACCTACCTATATAATATTTTTTCCATGAGAGCTAAGTTGCGCACACATGCCATACATACAGTATCGTATTATATACTAACAGAGACATTTCTCAATTCATATGAAAATATTATTATTTATACATATTTTATTTTGTGAGTATCAAATATCAATATCGTGGTGTATATAATATATTATATTATATATATTTTATACATAGCTGAAAAAGCAGATCGTCCTTGTAAATAACAACCACAAAGATGTAGATAAGAAAACAAATTAAACAAGAAGGAAAATAAAAATCACCTGTTCCGCATACAGTATCTAATACGAATTATGATTATAATTTATAAATCATTACTATATATATTATATTATCTATACATAGCCATTCTGCCGACTAGGTACATGTAGGTACCTATACCGATAACGACGAATGCTGCAAGCAGATATTATTTTACAGTCATCATGTCTATAATATGGCTCATTAGTAGATGTGATACATGCTGTCGATATTTTGATGGATAATGAATTCATATAAATTATCAACGATAAAGTATAAGCACATAGCATGTTAGAGGTACCTATATATAAATATGTTATTGTAAAATACATAGATTATAATAATATTTTATTGAATAATATATCGAAGTCCGGACGAAGATCCGTCTAGACCAATAAAGGATATCAACCTAACCTATCAATAGCAATAATGAGTGGAGAATAACAACGAATGAACCATAGAATTAATTTTCTATCATAGTCCCAACATGGAGACGATAAGAAATAGAAGACTATACTGTGCTTGGCGTAGTCAGAAACCCTTACTGCGCTAAGTTAAGAAAAGAAACCCAGATGCGAAGAGGCCACAGGGAAGACGTCATATGCAACTATATACGATCGTATATGAGATGGAAAGGTTAGGGTGATAAAGACAATTTCGTAGGAGCCATAAAAGTTCAGAGTGGAAGGAACGAGCATCCGACAGAGATGGATGGTGGAATGGATGTTTGACGTGATAGCGGTAGTTTACCCGAAGAAGAAGAAGAAGAAGATGATATTGATTGGCAACAGTTCGGGATTTTTAAGAGGCCCATATCATGGAGACGATAAGAAATAGAAGACTACTGTGCTTGGCGTAGTCAGAATCCCTTGCTGAGCATAGTATAAGAAAAGAAACCCAGATGGGAAGAAGCCACTGGGAAGACCTCGTATATGCAACCATATACGATCGTATATGAGATGGAAAGGTTAGGGTGAAAAAGAAGCTTTGTGTGGAGCCTTGAAGGTTCACAGTGGAAGGAACGAGCATCCGACAGAGATGGATAGACGAATGGATGTTTGACGTGATAGCAGCAGTTTATCCGGAGAGAAGAAAAAGAAGAAGAAGATATTGATTGGCAACAGCTCGGGATTTTAAGAGGCCGATGAAAATAATATATTCTAACGACATGTTCACAGCAGAAATAGTGGTGAGGTGTATTATTATAAATGTACGAAAGACGGATATTGTGTATTGTATAGGTAGGTACGTTATTCCCGGCAATGTGAACGATACCCACACGGCCATACTTATTGAATAAAGAAAAAATATTACCTATGTATAAAATTGTTATTTCATAAATTACCCGGATAATTTGTACATTATTTACGGCTGAGTTGGTAAATTACGTATCCTTTGATAAATTGTACGATAAAATAATGATTGATAAGTAATAACTAATAACAATAATAATAATCTAATAACAACTTTTATATTAATAATTTAATTACATTCTAATAAATAGCTTTTTTTTAATAGTATGATTTGGTCTAATAGATTGAATGTATAATTTAACAATATTAAACAATATAGTACAGAGTGATTCACCAAGCATGCGCATTGATCACCCATATTAATTATGAATTAATTCGAATTATGATTTTTGGAATATTTAAGTATACATCAAGACCAAACAAGATTGCCAGGTCTCCAATAGTCTCAAGAAATCAATTAATACTTGTTGAGTTTACTATCTTTGGAATAAACAATAGGTATCGTACAATATAATATATCGATTTGCACATATATATTTATACGTTTTGACCGCTCTTCCAGTTTTCCGTATAAAATATTTTTACAAATCGTTTTCACTAAAAAGTTAAAATAAAAACAATCGTACCCACAATATGTGTACTTACATGACGTACACGATAGTAAATACTAAAAATAGTAATAAACAACGGTTTGTAATAACAATTAATATATTGATTTAAGTTATAATATGCATATTCATTAAATATGTTAAACTGCTTCTAGGTTATCGTGTGCTATATTTATGTATAATATAATATTATAGGTAGGTACCTACATCATACATCGGGCCTTTCGGACCACTAATACAGATAGTAATATATTATATTATTATATTTATATTGTGATATATAAATTTATATTATTATTCAGGTTTTTTTCAGTCGCTTTCTATATTAGGTAAATATTATGTACAATTTAAATCACGGATCCATGGACTCGTATAGTTATTTCATATTATCTTCACTCTTCACAACATAATGAAACGTTTTGTCGTCAAATGCCCTAGTTTGGATACGGTGAATAAATTAATGAACGAAGTCAACTAATAAATATTTATTATTATTATTATTATTATCGTCAGTAATTATGTTTACATAAGGTTAATTAATGTACCTAATCGCAATTGCGATACATTATACAATTATAAACTTATAATTCATAAAGTGTAACCACTTGGTTCCTTATTTTTTCATGACTATTGTAATTCAAATCATATTCTAATTGTAAATAAAGTTTTACAGATTGTAAATTTATCAACTATTAGTGACAAATAAAAATATGGTTTGTATCACATTATTACAACTAGGTAATGAGTAAATTTATTTATCAGGTATATAAAATAAAGATTATCATGTATTATGGTACTGTATTATAATACCTATTTACTCGGAACCTTGTTTTAAATGTTCAATCCTTTGCTATACAAGTTGAACACTTTATACATCTTTAACTACAAAATAGTTTTTAAATTTTGTCAAAATTCGAAATTTAAACGCTAATAATAGAAGATATAATTATTAAAACGATTATTTGAATGGAAGACAATGTCGGAATCCTTTTTTGATGACTGAGAGATATAATAATATTGTTAATTGTTATTCGGTGAACGTTGCCGTTTGCTCATTTCAACCGTTTGCAAGTTCGCCCATTATACATTATATTCGCTATCGGAGAAGTCGAAAGGTGAACAATCGCCGCGCCGGTCTGGTTTGAGGATTTGGTGATAATTACCGGTGGGACTGTTTTGATAGTTTTATTTTTGGCAGTGTTTTTAATGACCAACGATTTGTGGCACTCATTGTGAAGAAGATAAGAGACGTGAAGTCCGACCTTGGACTGCGTGGCAACAGCACGGGAAGCGGCGATGACCGGTCTTATAATACCTGCGTAATACCGAAATAGTATATTATTCGTATTTATACGACTAAAACACAAATTTAATTCAATAGTAAAGGTGTTGTTGACGCCTTAAGTAGAGCGGAGAGGTTCTCGATGCACAACTTTGGCACCCCAATTAAAAACCTTAAATAGCGCCACTAAATAACAACGTCTATGTATAAAGAGGTATGGTAAAATGAACAAGCAATATAAATTTAAGGCAAATATAGAATAATGATGAGTTATGAAAATTCTGCTATTAATTTTTACGAGCCAATAATATAAATTGTACCGTAAATATGTGATAAATTCAATAAAAATACGGTCATGAAATTGGTAATGACTAATGACTATAATGGTATATTTAATGATGAATACACTGTATGTTGACGACGACATGCACTACACTGAACCACTACCTATATCTACGCGAGGATTGAAAAAATAGGTGTCAACTGTCAAGTCGGATATTTGGACTAAGTGGTAATGTAAGACTAAATATAAGACTTTTTAGTTTTTACTATTACAGTATAATACTGTTCGTTTGATTTACTGTTGGTCCAATATGAACTAACACCAGTTTGACATTTGTAAATGAAAATTAGGAATGAGTTAAATGCTAAAATGACAGTACAGTTATCTTAGAGTGTGTGGAAATTATTAGAACAAACCTATTCAAAATTAGAGGTTCTGCTGGTTGTATTGATAAAATTGATAAAAGTTTAACTAAAAAATAACTCCCCCCCCAAAAAAAAAAACTCAGTGCAATATCTTATTTTCGGATGACTCCACAACACCAGTAGATAGCTAATGTATTACATTGTATGTGATTGTATTTATAGATATTATCATATTTTTAAACTTTTTAGCTTGGGAAGCCGTTCTGCAACTTCAACTGAAGTACAAAGGTTAAATTGGAGCTCCATTACAAAAAAAAAAAGCTAGGTATTTGTAAATATAAATAAGATGCGTTAAATATATTATATATTCTCCGGTGTTTGATAAAACTATAAAAGTGAAGATGGATTTAAAAAAAAAAAAATATTTCAACTAGGTACCTCATGGATCATGACGTATTCCTTTAATCGAGTCACAAGTAAGGATACAACTGAGTCAATAACAGTCAAGAATTCTTTTTTACTTGACCATTATTCAATATTATAAATAGTTTATTTCCATACAAAGTTAGATAATCTTGGACATCAGTCATCAACCTGAAGCTTATAAAACAATCAGAGTCTTGAAGCTCCGGTGCATTGCACCCCCTGATTACCGTTAAATCTGACACTGTCTAAACTCTAAGTTATAAAAATCTAATGACTATAATAATATTGTTGTAGATAATGCGATCCATAGCCTATAGGATTACGTTTACAGTTTAAAATTCAGTGCCATCTCAGTAAATATGATAATTTAAAATAAACAAATATTATGTACACAGAATGAATAATTATTAATTATATACTACTATCACTTTATATGGTATTATTAATCACAGTACACATAATGTTATATTTTTAAATAACCAAATTTCTATTAAGTTTTAATTTTGTATTTTCGTTTGAAATAGTACATTGTGTGGCAAGGGCGGGGAGTGAGCTATTTCATTCGGCAAGACTGAAATTGCTTTCCCGCACGAGCCACACATACTATTTTTTGTTCACGCCTCTGCGTTTGTCCCTCAAAAAAGTCCGTCGAGACCCCTCCTTTTTAGTTTTGTAGGATCGAAGCATTGATCACATTGATGTTGATAATGTTAGCCCCCCTCTGAAATGTTAATGGATTTCCGCCTATGTATAGTATATATTGTAAATAGATATCCTTTGTGCACTTCTTGAGTTATTGATCAACGATAAAATAACCCTTAACAATAATTTTCGATATCGTGGTATCGTTTAATCGTAAAATGTTTAATGACATGGCAGCGACGGTGTGAGTGCCTAATGCCTATTGTCAATAGACAATAATAAGTTTTTTTTTGTATACCTAGGTACTAAAGATAAGTGATGTCTATTATAAGAAAATTGTATATTTTAGTATCTCTTAATTATTTTAATTATTTTACAATGTTGGTTATTATTTGTTAAATTAAGTAATTAATTAAATCATATATATATGTACTGTTACTCCCTACACCACCACAAGCCTAGCTTAAAGGTGTAGGTAATTTTTATTATTTTCTTTAAATACTTTGTTTGTATTGTGTTTTCAAATAATAAAAAATTTTCAATCAAAAAAAAAAAAAATTATAGTAACCTACACTAAATCTATTTATTACTTAATAATTTAAACTAAACATTTAATAATAGTGTAACTCTTTTCTGGAAGTTATATCACGAGCCAAGGTTAATATCTCTATTCTATAGACTTCTTAATTCTTATAATAGTTCTTTAGCTGAATCTAACAGTGAGTTTTTATAACGACCAACAGAACTTGAATCGTTATAGATATAATATTATATTGTTTGTATTGATAAAATTGCTTTATCTGTATTACTGTTTTAGTGAATTAAATATTAATATTAATTATATTATCTAAATTATAGTATAAACCAAGGCTTCCGAATAACAACTAAGCGTGAATAGTGAATACAAACTGCGTATTATGCGTGTGACATGCGTGAACAAACTAACATATTATAGGCCAATAACGATATTAAAAAAAAATAACGTCATGGTAGGTATCTGCTACTATTATCTGTTGAAAACAACCTAATTGTTAATACAATAAATTAATATGTTAATACAACGTAATAGGTAATCGTAATACCTAATAAGATAGTTGTAGACAAGTTAGTTCTTTTAATCCCCTAATTTTAACTCGCCCAAATTATATGTTTGTATCAAAAAAAAAGCTTATTCACCCAAATTATTGTTCCTCTATAATAATTATTGTATATGAATACAAAATACTCAAATAATATTTTCTCAGTACCTTGCACTAGGCACCTACCCATTATCACATTTTAGCTGTGAGATAATAATATTGTCTCACATTAACCCTCTCGCCCGCCACTGCACCTTGTTAATAATAATATACCTAATATATTATTATTAAACCTCTGCAGGGTCAGCAACAATACTATAATAATAAATGGTGTATCACATGACGCTATAAATTATATTACATATTTATGCTAAACTATATATGATATATCGATATATTATTATAGGCTATAGCATAGACGTATAGTACTCAAAGTGATTCGCCAAGCATGTTCACTCCCATTATTTAATCTATCAATGAATTTATTCAAACTCTTCTTTTTGGCAAATTTATAAATATTCTATTTTAGATCAAATAAATTTCAAATTCTTGAGATTTTTTATACTACTTATGGATTGTCTTGTGGCAATACAACTATACAAACTTCTGTTTTACTGTAAATTATTTAGTCGATAATTTTTTAGAACATTTTGAAGTGCCTAATTTAAAATTTGAACTAGTAATTTTTTTCAGTTATTAAAATATTAATGCTAAGGTTAAAAGTGATTAACAATGGTTTTAAAAAAAATAAGTGTAATATTGGATCTAGACATCTAGTGTTTAATGTTCATTATTCACTATTAGTGGCGTGTAACATAGGGTCCAAATGTTGCTCGGGCAACACCTTAAATATGGGTGGATGGGTGTTGATAGATGAAAAAATAGGCCATTTTATAGGTAGGTATGACCCTATGACAGTATTACGAGGGGTAGGTCTCATAAAATTATTTGAGAAACACCATTTTTTTATGATAGGTGCACGTCACTGTCTACGCATGACATTTTAGTAGTAAGTAGGTACCTACTTACGAAAAATTCCAATTACTAGATAGATTTTGAATAATTGCATCATTGAAGAAATAAAGGGAGTGAGTTTATGGTTGGTGAATCACCCTGTATAATACTAAATAACTAGATAAGATGGTTGCCGGATCGTGACCGTTAAATTATTGAACGGCGCTAAAACAAAAATTATCATTATAATATTATAGTACATACTACATAGACACATAGTTATATACAATTAATCTAATCATTGTATAAATTATCCATTATTGGTATACTTAATTAATATTTATAGTACCTAGGTATATTATGCACTTCATCTATTCGTTTATGCATCGTAAAAGTTAAATAGGCACTATTCTTTTCGATAAACTGTGCATAATTTTTCCGCAAATTACAATAATAATAATTATAGAGTACTTTATTATATAGTACTATACTACTATAGTACGTATTGGCTATTTTAATTTATGGAACTCAACATACTATTTACAAACACATAAAATAACTGGAAATTATAAATAAAGTATACACGCATAATATAATATGTACAAATAAGTTGATTACATTTTATCCAATTATTATAATTCATATTGCAGCAACTGTATAGCATTATACACGTTTATATTGATAGTGGCCGGGACTAGGGAGTAGAGAGTTAAGACTTATTAATAATTTCATAATTTTTATTATACATATATTATCTGTATTTAAAACATATTTTCTTTAAACTTCTATAAATTTAATCCCAACAAAAAAAACTTATATACTTATATCCATACTGAATAATTTGCGGTAATAGTTGCTGATTTAACCAATCACCCTGCAGGCTGCAGTACATTATATTAAGGCTGGGCAAGTTAATGATTTTTTTTAACTCAGTTAAGTTAAATTAATAAGCATGAATAACAAAAAGTTAAAAGTTAAAAGTTGATTTAACTATAGGTTAACTCAGTTAAGTTAAAAATTAATACACACTTTGTGTTAACTTTTTATTAAGTTAAAAAAAAGTTAATTTGTTTATACAACACTAGACTACTTAATTTTTACCAACCCAAAACTAAATTATAGACCATAGTGTTTATACTTTATACAGTATTTCCATATTAGTTAGATTCGAACACTGAACTGTATACTATGGAACGCGCATTGGGAAAAAAAACTGTCCCACCCTAGAGGCTGCCATTTTGATTCTTCTCATAGAGTAAACAATAAAAATTATCTGCGAAATATGCGATCCACTGGTATATCACTGATATTTCATAGAAGATAAGCTAATAAAATAATTCTATCAATGACAAATCATCGATAGGAACACTAACGGAATCAAAATGGTGGTCCTCGATATAGGGGCACTTTTCAATACATGAAAATACACTTCCTTCCTCACTAATCTTATTTCTTCGGATATCGACGCCCCAACACTTCTCTCGCTAGTTAATTTTAGAGTGCCTTCGCGTTTTACTCGCAATTCGATTCCAATTCACGTCTCTTTCTGTTCAACTAATTACATGTCTAATGAACCTATATAAATCGCATGATTAGAATAGCAAATGAGGACCCCCACTTCCTTAGTTTATAAGTTAATTTAGTTTATTCTTGTTATTTAATAGCTACCTTTAATGATTTGTTATATTGAGTATATTGTTATATTATTATGTTATATACTTATATGTACCCTTTTAACCTGGGCGCAAGCCCGTTTAAATGTAAAATAAAATATAGTATGGTTTAAACTTTAAATCTAAAGTCGGTTATTTTTTAGAGTAAATTATAATAGGTACGAGGTACCTAGTAATGTGTTTAATTTTATGTAATGGCTCATCGACATTTACATTTTAGTGTTATCCGAGTGCTGATATCAATAAATATTTTATTATTGCATTAGATGTCCTAATCTGGTATATTATCGTATGATGTAAACATAACATTTGTTTGATATTATTCGACCAAATAAACCCTCATAAAATTATCACCGCAAATATAATGGACACTTATAAAATATATCCAATAAGTTTATTGGACATTGATGGACTTTATTTTCACTGGGAGAGTTTTAGTTGCCTTTGTTGCAGTCCACTATACTCCAAAAGCACAACTTTGAACTTTATAGAGTCTGACGATTACGACTCACGGTGCACCGACTGACTGCTCAGTATATTATAACTAAACACAATTTCGATAATATTTAATGTTATAGTAGGTACCGTTTTGTAATGAAGACATTTTCGATAAGGAGGTCATTAAATGCACTATAAGCTTAAAGTAGGGATTTATAATTTTTTTTTGAGCTGGTCTGAGAGAAACTACACTTTATTCTCTTAAATCAATTCTATCAATGAAAAGTATTCAAACTTTATATTTATTTCTGTATCAGGCTGTGTACCAGTGTGGTATTAAAGTATGGTGTGATCCACAGAAAGTGCTATAAAACCACTTAAAATACAACAGAACTACATAATCAGAATTTGTCTGAAAAACATAGCGGCTAGCTAGAAATTCGCTAAACTAGACCGGTTTAAAATTATCCCACATTATCCCGCACCGGGATAATAAATCATGTAAAAGATATGATCCAAACATCCTGGTGCATTATTTTTCACACCGGTTTAATCTAGGGAATTGTAGTAGGTTCTACTCAACAAAACTATAGAGAACTAAGAGTATTTATTGACGGGTTATTTCCATCATAAACGATAATTTACTTATATTTCATAATTCGTATTGAATTTGCCGTACTTTGGAAATAACAAAAATATAGGCACCTAGGCCCTAGAGGTACATTGTCGTAATTAAAAGAATTTACAATATTAATAAATAAAACATAAATTATAAGTTAACATTGATAGAAAAAATGTATGACAAACATACCTATTAGTTATGAATAACATATAGGTAGGTACCTACTATTTATTTCTTTTCTGCTAATTTAAGTTTCAAATATTTTAATACATTTAATTTGATCTTTTTGATAAATCCTCTACCTAATTTGTTTTTGGTTTAATCAAACACAATGATATTATGTATTAAAATACCACCTCCACGCTATACGAGTAACATATATGCAGCCACCAATATTCTACCTACCATTCAAAGGGTTATTTCCGGGAACTGTGTTGTGTTTATGACGTATTAACGACAAAGTTTTGTAATCCATTTCGAATTTTCTCGCGGTTACATTTCTATTGTGTAATATTATAAATACATGTGTCATAATTATTAATCGCATGTTTCCCACATTATAGTACAAGTGTGTACATCTCACAGTGCTTGTTACGCAGCTAAATATATATGTAATATGTGTATATATATATATATATATATATATACCTAATATAGCCATATTGGTATAGATACGGTGTGTTCATATTATTTTACATGCCGTCTGGCGTCAATTGCTACCTAGAAAAAAATATCCGCACTATAGAGTTTAACGAACTCGACTTGTGATGTCGCTATAATAATAATAATAATAATATTACAATCATAAATTGAACTGGTGCACACGAATGGGGGCAATTGTACCTAAAGTTGATGCAATAATATATACTATGATAACATAAACTGTAATATTATATTTCGATAATTCCACTATTTCCACGCAATGACATAATCTTATAATGATATTCTGGTGAATAGTAAGTAACTAATAACTAACTATGCATAATTTATTTTTAAAAATTAAGCAAAAAAAGTCGTTTTATTATTAAATTTCGTAAGAAAACAGTAAACTTAATATTATATAATATACATGCATTTGTAGGTACACTATGTTATAGTTTATAATATTGTATAGTTATATATATATATATATATATATATATCACAGATGCGTCAAAAGTTTAGACATTTTAATTACGTTTTGCAACTGATGAAGCATCAAAAACGATTCTGAGCGGAGACGGTTTGTCAGTCTGGATATTTTATATTGTTATTATTTATTATATCATGTAAGTTGAATTAATATTATAATATTATAATATTTTATTCGTTTCTATGGTTTGATCAACAAAGCGTTGGAAATTAAAATCCCATTTTAAGCGGTTTTTCGGAATTTTTCGGTGGTTTTTTCCCGTGGCATTAAATAACTATTGATAAAACCGAAAAATGACCTCTCTAAAGTACCATCTTGATCCAATATGCTAAAAGGTAAGGTACTATATGTTGAAACTTGAAATCGAAGCACTTCTTCTGGTAGACATTTTGTATACAGGATATATTATATAAAAAAAATAAATACCATTGTAAAACCACTAGCTTCCTCGCTCCGCTCAGAATCTAAAATCTGATGTTGGTGTTAAATGTTCTAAAACCATAAAATTATCAAAAATATTAAAAATGTACGTTAAAATCGAAAAATTGCCAAAAAATAATAAAATATGTATCTATAACGTACGTGTAAAAATGGAAATAGGTACTATACAATATCAAATAGCTCAATCACACGTATATTATACTTATATGGCTATATCATTCCATAGAACAATATAGAATAGAAACTCGATCAGCTTGTTTACCTATGATCTGAAGTCTGAACCTCCGAAAAACATGCGTAGGTATACTGTTGGGTACTTTATGAAATTAATGTGCTCTTATCAAATACACTACACATGCGGGTCGTGCTCGTGCCGTGAAAGAGACGTACACTGACAATGATCTTGATGACGCTCCGGCAGCCAATGATGTTTAAACACCAAAGACTGCACACAAGTAGTTTAACCACGGTATACGAGATTACAGCAGTGACGCAGTTGGTGCATTAAAACCAGATTTTAAAATATTTTCATTCAAAACATCTTCTCTTGATTCGATTCCCGACTAATCTGTAAGAACTGATCTTTTATATTTTTTACCTCGTCGTAGTGGAAGATTTGCACAAAATAAGACCGAAAATATTATGGTAGATCAAAGTCTGTTACCCTATTTGCTTAAATTTTCTCTACAAAACAGTGAACCTATTTTCTCGTGGACACACAATTGTTATCTCACTTTCCGAAACTTATCTAAGCATTAGTAATTAGTTGACCACTTTTATGAGTTTGTGAAACCTCACTAATTTTTATATTTGACTAGCATGGAGAAACAATGGATATCCCTTGCACACAACGATGTATACCTTCTTGATATGGAATTATACACAATTTCAACACGGAGGACCTTTAGATATACCTGAAACACCTAACCACGGTTAAATTTAAAATCATTGTGAACGAATTTACGAACGAATTTAATATTATTCGCTTAGAATCTATTTTAAAATCGTATGTTTTTGGAGAAATCCACAGCTCATTCAACAATGTCAGACGTAATTCCATCATCAACTATGGCGTGAGTAGAAGACGTACTACCCGCATGAGTTGTCTCCGTCTTACAAATGTACAACATAGCCAAAAACTGTTTTGCGCGTAACAAGTTTTCCGACTCTGTATTTATAGAAGAATTACCAAATTCCACAAAGCATAGGGAAGAACTTTATCTGTGAAGTAGCTTTTTAATTTTTTTTGATAACACTAACTAATCATTTTTAATAATTAAATGAAAAAAAAAAACTAAAAAGAACCTTATATTGAGCTAAGAGTAATAATTCAACATCTAAAATACTGTATTATAAATTGTAATCAGAAACTTCAACACAATATATGGAATATGAATAAGTATAATATGAAAATAATATAGACATGCTTGACAAAATAAACTGGGTACCACTTATGTATACAGCCTTATAAGGCTTCTAAATACCTTAGGTATACCTACGTATGGTGATGTTTTTTAGTTTTTTTTCTGGGTGAGGGGGAGGGATGCTCCTTTGAAATTATCTTATAATAAGTTAAACATAAAGAAATATTTACCCATTAATCATTTATTGGTTTTTATTTTTATAACAAAATATGGAGTCATGGAGATGTGAATGTCTATAGTGTTTATGTTACAAAAGTTTTCTATCGACATGTATATTTTGTGTACTTTAACGGCCACGCACAGCGCGTCACAGAGCTGACATTGTGCATGCGCTCTTCAAACTATTTAACGTGTTTGCTTGTGTGCGTATACGTAATCGTATGCATTAACTATTAACACGAAGTCGAGCAAGACGTGGTGATAAAAAGTGTAACGCTATTACTATTATTATAAAACGATGCCAAACTCGCATCTCGTGCATCTTACTCAAAAAAAATTTAAAAAAACAAATTGTTTTAAATTATGAGCATCTAAAGTCTATATACTCCTAAAGTCATAAAATTATATATATATAATATATATTATATTAAATATAATAACTACAAATTAAAAGCATTCATATTCTAAAATTTAGATACCCATTTAGGTACCCATATTAAATAGGTAAAAATAATTTTAATTTATGAAAAGTACAGGTGAGGTGGTGCCTATTACTTGACTCATCACCAGTGGACTACCTCCCTCCAAAAAAAAACCACCATTAAATTTAAATTATCCATGGCGCAGTCCTACTTAAACCGCAACCATGGTTGAAATCACAATGTATACAGAACATAGTGTATTTTAATTTGTTTATTACTACTTATAGATTCGATAAATTTTATTGGTAATTGGTAAATGTATAACAACTTAATTGCACAGAGGTTGTTTAGCGGGTAAATTTTATTTACTGTTGTTAAAATTGAGTAGCAACTGACAACTCATTGCAAATGTTTTCACAAGCTTAATAACTATATTTAAGCACCTACAGATGTACTATTTCGGTAGTTTTTAAGCTTTTAGTAAAAGCACTGTATTGGCTGACAGACTGCTCAGAATCGTTTTTGAACCACTGCTTCAATAATATTACCTCAACATAATTACACAAATATTGTACTATTCCAATATTTTGAGAAATTCATTTTAATTTGTTGACAATCCAACAATAATGCAATATAGTCCTATAAGTAATTTCAGACAATGTTATATATTATGTACATAGGTACCTACTTATTTATTATTATAATATACAATTGATTTGTCTTACATTTTTTAAATTAATAATATAAATAGAATCGTTACTATTTAAATCAAATCTTATCTATACCTAATGTTATTATGTACTAAAAATTATAATTGCATTTTTCTGAAAAAAATGTTGCCCCTTCCCTCAGTTCAGATTTGAGGTTATCTAGATCCTCACGGAGGCATTGGACTTCCATAATAGAGTGTAAAGCTTGGATATGGAGCAATATTTATTTAATTATGAAGAAATAGTTTATTTTTAGATAGCAAGCCATATATTTTATTTTACATACAAGTATATTCATTAATTCATATTTCATACTCCGCTTTTTTGATTTTTAAGCGCGTTTTCTTGCAACTTTCACTGAATAAATCTGGTCGTGTTTATTGTGTGTAACATATAATATAAGTACCTAATATTATTACGAATCGAATTTTTTATTACCTTATATTCCTGGGCTAGTTACACTTTTATGGTTTATCATTAAATGGTTACAAAATATTTTGATGTCTTAAAAAATAATTATAAACTAAAATAAGTGTTATTTTAATATGTACTTGTTTGTTCAAATGCCTACAGATTTTATATCATTATGTACATAAAAAAATAGAAGTATTGGCTATGACTCAATAACCTGTACCTAAGTTAAATACCTATGTATGAATTATAACAACGGTTCACAAATATTCCAGTTGTAAAGCGATAAAAGCGAATAAAGTAGAATACGAGGATAAAAATTCAATTAAACTTGATTTTGAAATTTTCTTTTACTTTCCGTATAAATGTGAGAGTTATCTTGGTAACTCTGAGGTACCTCAAAGAAAACAAAAAAAAAATACACCTCTATATTATTACCAAATTATCAATAGGTTATTTATTATAATTTTTTAAAAATTTAGAGAATATATGAATATGTAGCTAACAATTAATTATCTTGTTTTTTCCTCTTTAAGAAGTAGGTACAATTTTATTTTTGTTACTCGCAACAGACTTGTATAATCTAATGGTACAGCATATAATAATAATTATTTATTATTAATTACCAATACATATTAGTATTATAGTTTTTCATTGTAAAGACTATTTTAATATTAAACGAAAAATCGAAAAATGGTCATCATTTTTAATATTTTGGAACTGGCCAGGTAGGGGTTTCTAATATTCAACTTGGGAATGTTCAGTAGCACAGACCACCTGCGGCAGTTGCACCGATGCTGCAATAGTGCAATACGAATATTTATGGGAAATTTTTTTCAATACGTGTTAAAAGGTATTATTAAATATTATATTATTGTTTTAATGCTTTTCGAAAATGAGGTACGCATTAAATATACAATTTATATACAATTTATAAACGCCGAATAATATTCTCGGAAAAAAACTTTTTGCTAAGTATAGTATATGTATAAAAATAAGAGATAATTTAGCAAGTGACGATATGGGCCACTGGGGCAGTATCGTGCCGGTATGTAACATTTTAAACGGGAAATCATCGCGTTCGAAACACAATTTGTATTCTTACCGGACCTATTTACCATAATTATAATAATATGGTGTGTGAGTATAGGGCGTTTTTTTAAATGTTAAGTGCTAATAAAAAGGATTTACCAGTGACGATACTATCTACAATCTAGTAATATATTACGAATGTGATACGACCATAAAATACGTGAGTACCTATATACACCATTGTATTTAAATTTCAAGTTTTAATGCCAAAGTCTAATACTAAACTTGTCGGTACGCCTATAGTATAACAGAAATCTAAATATTAATTAACCAAAAATAGGTGTATTCTCGAGACTTTAAGGATATTTTTTTTTTTTTGTAAAATTACTTTCCAATCCCAAACGATTATTCTATATAAAAATTACCAACTATACTATTAATTTACACGTTTCATTTACAATCAAAATCTACTGAAAATTCGATTTATCGACCGTCGTATATGTAATTATATAAAGAATTCGGAAACTATGAAGATAAACTAGGTAGGTATGTAAAGTGCGCAAATCGTAGAGAAATTAGAGATATTTTAATGTTATCTATTATACTAGGAATAGTAGGAATTACAAAACTTTCAAACTCCAAAAATACAACATAGGTACCTATAATGTATATAAAGATACATAATAGTTTATAGGTATGTACCTATATTGTATCTGTATATGAAATTAATAGCGTATTCAGCATGCGTACATAGGCACTATACAGGTAATTATGTAATTACCTGTATAGTGTATATTATATAGGTAATTCAATTTCCGCATTTATAGTAAATAGTATATACATGTCATAATAGGCGTATGAACTTATAATTAAATAAAATTGACATAATTCCATATATGCTGATGAAATTGTTGAACGAAATCATATGGTATAAGGCACCATGTCTATAATATGTAATATCTAAAGGTACACACACATTGTAATTGTAATTACCACACGCCGAGGAAATTAAAAAAAATTGTATGCTGCTCTCTTTCTCATCCTTCACTCTATTTAGTGAATCTATTTCTCGTAACTATACTATATACGCGTAGGCCGCAGATAGGCGTTGCAATAATCAAATAAAGGATACACCTACAAGCTTCAACTGCGATTGTCCAACGTTAATTTAGCTAGACACGTGTAATACTAGCGGTACTGAGAGGAAAATTGCAACATCATTATATAGGTATATGCTTTACGATAATTTCAAAATACATATACCTATTCTTACGTTTTTTTTCTTGATTATCTTAGAAAAATAATTAAACACTCGTACAGTATAAAATATAATTATAATATATAGCACGACTCATTTAACTATATGTACCATATTATATAGTTATAAATTAATGTCGAATAAGATTCAACCATTTACTTTTTAACAGTGCAGTTCCTACATAATAATATTATGTATATATTGTATAATGAAATACAAATTATATTTATGGGCTAGACCTTACTCAGAACACATTTTTGGGGCTAGAAGGGGTCAACTCCCCGAGTACGGCCTTGTTTATGGGTATTATGTAGTTATTATACTTTTATACGTATATACCTACCTGCAGTTACCTACTTACCATTGGTGCAAATGTTGGGGGAGGGGGGCTTGGAAGGACTTAGATCATCAAAACTATGTATCTCTACTAATATCTCCTAAAATTAAATCCTTTCCAAGTAAGTACTTGGTAAATACAATTTTTTTTATAATTTTGTAATTTAACCCAATAAATATTATTTAGAAAATAGATAGTTTAAAATTTTGTTTTTGTGGTTTTTTTACTATTTCTATAAGAGTTTAATAGGTGCCTTAACGACGTAAGCATGGACAATAATAATTTTTATGTTTTCCGTAGAAAATGTTTTGAGAGAATAATAATAACATGACTTAAGTAGTACAGTGTAATATTTTACCATAGATACTTGTTTGTGTTTGTCAGCTCTCAGCTGTGATTTTGTGCAGTTTACTCAGTTAGATAGATATTGAATTTAAATGAAGTAAATAATAATTTGTATTTGTATGTCGATAACTATTATAGTTGTTATAAATTTTAGGTGGTGTGGACTTCAGGGCTACTCCACGAGTTTTTTAAATCCCAAAATATATGTTCAAAAATTCGGCCAATTTGCAATTACTGTGCTACAGCGTATTACCTATATTATTACATAAATACATTTTTTATGTAAACAACGTTTCTGACAAAATTAATATTTTAAACTATTGAACTTTTTACATTTTTTTGCACCATATTTTCCCATTTTTGCCCAGTGTGAGGGGGAAAGGGAACACCCACACGTATTTAAATTTACATGATATTTTTAGGTGAGGGTTTTAATAATGTTTAACGATATTTATTTGTATTTATTTTCAAGAGTATAGCCGGGTCATTTAGCTATAGTGCCTACCTATATTATATGATTGTTAATAACTAATAAGTAATAACTAACAACTACTGTAAGTGGTAATAATACGCCTAGTAGCATAGAACAGCTAAATAATTATAATAGTATAGGTACAGTTAAGTACTATGAGATATTTAAGTAAAAATGGCCTTATAAATGTACGATGATTGATTTATTTATGAACCACACAGCTGTTAGAAGTAGATAATATGAGAAAAAATATCTCGGACTGTAATCAAATAACGGGATTTGATTAAATTTGCATATTAAATTATATTAAATGGCGTGTTTATATTATAATATTATATACCTAACTATTTGGCTCATGGCTCATACAATTATTATTTTACTGAAAAGTAAATTCGTCCCAGATATATAATATTATACAGAAAAATTAGCATCTCGTTTCGTTTTTTAAGAAATCAATTTTTAAAATCGCATCGATAACACGTAAGTGTATAACGTGCAATGATATCTCGAGTGGATAATATCAGGTATACATAGGTAGTGGCGTAGTGCACCATAATTATTCGTAAGTAAATGTTATTCAAATTTAAATCGCAGGACATTTTTTAGATACACGTTATATTTGTACATATTATTATATGGTAGGTATATTATATGTACTTGTACTGTGTACCTAGTATCTACTATACTTATATATTTATATATAAATTAACAAATAATAATATAATATATATAAATATAACTATATGTATAGGTAATAGGTATGTGTATTTAAGTATATAGGTACTATATAGGCCGAGGCCGAGGGCGAGGATGCGAACTTGATACCTACGTCAAATCGCACCGAACGCATAACTTATTATTGTTATAAACGGTCGTTTTAACGCGAAGTAATTGCGAGTGTCTACATACCGATATCGCGTATATATATGTATATAATATAATACCTATATAACCTAATTACGAATACATATAAATATATATATATATATATATATATTGGCTTCACCTTCGGAAACACTCGATCGCTATATTAATGTATTTTACTATCATCGGATCTTAACGATGGTATTCTTCTCATTGTATGTATCTGGAACCATACGTGTCTGTACCCAGTATACCCTGCAGTGGCGTAGCTTGGAACTTGGTTAGAGCCTATATGTAAGAGGTGGAGGTCTCCTGAAACACAGAAATTAAATTATTAGCATATATTGTTGCTAGAAGCTAATAAAAACCAATTACAATAATAATAATCTCCTTGAGTGAAATTTAACTAAATCTAAATATAATTTTATTTTTTATATTCATAATACTGATCCAAATACCTATTGAGAATTAATTATGTACCTATTCAATATTCATAATAGGTACCTATTGTCTGAAATATAATTATATTAACTGTACTTGCTTATACAGCTTAAACATCATATAGAAAGAGTAAATTCTATTAAATATCTAGGACTGTAGGTATATGCAATAAACTTGACTACAAATATTTTATACACTATGAAAAACATGATAAAAAAATGTATTGGAAATCTGTAATAATTAATGTGATGAAAATATATGTAAATCATATTGTAAACATATTGATATTTGTGCCATAACATATTCAGATTACGAATATACAACTTAAAAAACATTTTTTTATAATATTTGAGACATTAAAATATGTTCCTCTAACATATTATGGAAACGTGTTGACAATATTTTATTGCTGTGTGGGATTTATTTTCAGTTAAAACGGAAGATCCATTTTGACTATATTGTGCGACTACGCAGTAAATTCTTTTATCTATTCAGTAATTTAAATCAGTATTTAATAAACAACTGCTGAATCTGTCTGAGAGTTATTTATGTATCGGTGGGAAGTGGGAACAATCAGTTATTTCATATGGACTCGAGGAATGGGCGGGGGAAACTTAAAATGTCCATTTAAGCAAAGAGGGAATAATCATGAGTATAAATATAACCTAGTTTTACTAATACTGATTTCATAAACCTATAAGGAATTAAAATTTAAATGTGCTTAATTTTGATAAGCTGCTTACCAAATGTACCCCGATATCAGCTTATGTATAGGTATACAATGTATATACTAATGCGTAATCAGAGTTTTTAAGTTATAACACTAGACTCAAAAAAATATCAATGTAATAACTAATAAGTGCCAATTTATAATAAGCATTTTGGCAGAAAACGTTGCTTGAATCGTGCAATAAGATTTTGTAGAAGCTTAGAAATAAATATAAATCACTAACTTTAACAGTTTTATCTTTTTAAACGTTATATATCAAATACTATTTAAATATTTAATCATCAATCTGTTAAAATCTATTATTTACTTTTATATGTACCAATGTAAAGGTGTTAAAAGTCACACTACTCTACATATCGGGCAGATAATGAAAAAAATTGGTCATTGGATATTGATGGGTAATCATTTTCGATTTGAGAACTAGTATTGTGGGACTATTATGTCGTTAGCTCCCCTATGACCATTGACCATCATTGCACCTATACAAATTATTAAAATTAAAAGTATGATTTAAAATGTCCCGTATTTAAAAAAAATAAATCTGAGTTCCAACAATACAACTTATGGAGAGGTTTTTCGATTTCTCATATCTTAAAAGCTCTTGCAAGGCAATCGTCTGTCAATCTCATTCTCTTCGAAGACGAATGTAATGATTATGATGAATTTTGAGTCTGTGCGGGGATCACGATTCTGAGCTGAATATATAAAATGGGATTTAGTTTTCATATAATACATATTTTCTATTATCTGTATATTTTATTCCATCTCTCTATTTAATACTACTCTCAACAAATATATAAATATAATATGCGGAAAAATGAAGTATATTCCGGATATTATGTATTGTTATTATAATGTATTCTGCATTTCATTATGGTAATAATTATTGATCGTGATGATAGCCTTATCATAGTTAGGTACCATAAATAATAATAGTGTAATAATATATTAATATTGATACTAAATAAATATAGTGAAAATATTTCAACCTATTTTATAGTAACAGATTAGTGTTATATATATATAATATATATATATTGCTTAAGTTTTTATGGAATTAAAGGCATATGCTGTATATTGTGGGTACACCTAAAATGTTGGTTTAAACTTTAAATATAGAATCTAATTAGAATATGTTTTCCAATTGCTGGTTCTATTAAATCTATACTATTTTTAGTAATATTTACTACTTTTTTATGTATTTTTTTTATTCCGGTAGGTATATGCGATAAACTTTTGACACACATCACATTATGACATAATCACGTTCGTAGTAATATTTTTGTGCGATTTACGCATTTGCTATATACATATATATCTGTATATACTATATTATATACACTAGTAGTTGCAGTGCTCGCGAAAGAGACTGGCGAAAGGATTTTTTTTTTCAAACGGGGAAGAATTGAGAATTATTCCTTTCACTATATAATATATAATAACGAAGAGTAATATTTACACACATATATATATACGCATACTTAAGTGTGTGTATTACATTGAAATGATGAACGCCCGAGAGGCCATATCGTGATCATCTTTATAGTTGTGTAATATTATTATTCTTATAATAATCGACCGATGTAATGGATACGCGCATATTATCATTATACATATATTATACAAATGGCAATAATATTAATACCTATATTACATTATACTCATATATACTTGATTGACGAGAGGTTTATGTATAAATTTATCAACGATATTTGTATTTTACGAATTGAATGGATAATAATTATCTACATATTTATATGTCTTATAATCACTATGACTGTAATAATTTTTAATAAACAATATTATGAGTAAGATTTACATCTCGAAATAGTAAATAAATGATTAGATGTCTTAATAAAATAATATTATTTATATAGCTAATATACCTATATTTACATATCTAAGCATAGGGCGCTGATTTAAATGCAAATAGAATTTTTTTAATGTCTATCGATCACATAATATTACTTTCAGTGCACAAATTTCGTTTCATACATATAGAATAACTTAAAAATGAAACGTTTATTTTGAATTGTTGGGGCATTTTTTAAGCTTGAGTTAATTTTTTGTATAATTTAATAAAATGGATAGAATTTAATAACGATTTACCATAGGCTACACTAGTAAAATAAAAAATATTGTAGGTAGGTATTTTTCGTCGTAATTCAATTTTTATTGCGTAGGTTTATTTTTATTTCTTACCCATATGTGCCAAACAAAAGAGGCGACGGCTACACAACGGACCGACTAACGAAATTGTTGTCACATACAGGTGGATATATTATATATTAGTATATTATATAAACAATTAGTTTTTTATACGACATACATCAATCGCGATAACGCCAACTTACGTAAATTTAAATAATAGAAATAGATTTTACAATTTTTGTTTAAAAGTATGTCAGCTCAATATTTGTTTTATCTCTCAAACATAGATCAAATGCATTCTCGTAAAATCGTTTTTTTTTTTTTGAGTAATGTAGTTAGGGAATTTTTTAGTTTTATAATAATATATTAGTGCATTAAGTCGTATTTTTCTAATTTTTTAGGGTATTTTAATTCGTGATTTAATTATGTATATAGTATATATACCTAGCTAATATACAACATATAACAGAATAAGGTTAGAAGGTACTCCCTAATTGATCAGTTACAATTATTATATTATTATCCATGACACATTATCTTACCTAAATATACTTATATATATTTAAAATTGAAAACATACGTCCGCGGTGTACGTCTTGATCACTCTATATTATTTGCTTTAATATTATATGAAAAAATAAATCGTAGTTTTTGGTTGAACAGCGAGTGTTATTGAAAAATGTCAAGTGTCAAGTTTGCCGAAAATTATACTGTAAATGTATTCATCTCGTATTTTTTGAAAACCTATTAAAATTTAAGTGATGTATGGAAAAAAACATCTGACATATTTATGCAAATTTGTTAAACAATAATATAAATTTGAAAAAAAAACAGAACGGAATTTCTTTTATATACAGCGATGATACCAATATTTGGATAGGTTTTTATTAGGTGATATAAAGTACTTAGGTCAGGAATCAGGATTGGTATAAGTATAAAAATACAGTGGCGTAATTGTGGCGAGCACCTCCATAAACACCTTCCTGCTTTTTTGGGGGGAGGGGGGCAAAAATATTATTTTGCCCCCCTCCTGGATATACCATCAGTAGAAATAATTAAATCTCCTAAAATAAAGAAAAAGTGCATCTACCTATATAAGATTAAAATATTATTATTCTTAAATTATTGCATAAAGTTCATTTATTTTACGTTTCTCCTGTTGTATAATAAGTCGAAATATTGTCAACGTTATCTAATCATCTAAATTACAAAAATAATCCAATAATATACTTCATGAACTATGATTATATGATTATCATAACATTATTATTTTCAAATAAGTTATAAGGTCTTTTATTTATTGAACTCTTATGTACTTAATATATTATTCATAGATATGGGTAGGTACCTATAATTTAGTTTTAAGCCATAAAATGATTTTTAAGACATATGTAAAAACAATAAAATTAGGTTATGGTATCGATTTTGGTAAACAAATGATTTGGCCCCCTCTAGTTTTTACCCAGTTCTAACTTCTAAGTTTCAACACAGTGTCCAATTATCGATTTACAAAATCGATACACATAGTGCCAATAACTGTCAACATTAAAGAACATAATAGTATATTCTATCCACTTAACAGTTAATACTTCCTACCCATTAAATATTTATAATTGAAATGGGTAGGTATTAGGTAATAACATATTATGACTAATAGTTTTAAATTGAAACGCTCTTTAAGTAATCGTGCAGTATGGGTGGAATTTTGTATTACTGTAATAGTGTAGTAAGTATAAAACTTTTTTATGATTGTGATGGAAAAAACAAATTACTGTTCAACACTAAATTATTATTTTCGTAAAAAATTAGTTATAGGCATTCTGTATAGTAGAAGGTAGAATATAAAATAAAATAGTATTAAAATATGATTAGGGGTGAGATGGATCCACACTCGTTGAGCGACATCCATCATTTTAATTAACTATATTATTACTACATTAAATAGTTAAATGTTAATTTTGAAAACAGAAATTAATTCACCAACAATTGAACATTCTTAATTGACGTGAGCCGCAACAATAAATTATGATTTATTCAATACATGACAATAACTTTCGGTTTTCTATTCGGTTTGTACGAGTCGTGCAAATCAAACATTTACGGAATATCGATATGCTGTATGTAAAGAATTTGTTAGGTTTTGGAAAGTGTTGGAAAATGGCTGTGCTATCAAAAGCACGAGTGAGCAAAACAACACAAATTGTTAAATATTGTCTTATAATGTACAATGTACATACATATACAGTAAACACGCATAATATAATATACGTGTATCGTGTATGTACAATATTGTACATAAACATATTTTGATAGTATTATTATTATCGTTTATAACATTAAATATTACGTTATTTTCTTTTAAAAGCCAAAAGGGACGAATAGCAGTTTTATTTTTTACATACATGAATATATATTAATATATATTATATTTAATAATAGCGTTTCGAAGTATGACGACCGGTGATGCACTAATGGACGTGATTACATATTATATTTATATATACATTATATCCATAATATATTTACATAAATATTATGTATCTCATTTTATATTTCATATAAGAAATATACTATACATATTTTAAACCTTAATACGTTGTTTAATAACTTTTCTTTTCTAGAAGAATATAAAAGTTAGTAGTAGTTATACAAATTTTCAAATATAATGAAGGTACCTAGGTAATAACTAATAAGTAATAACAATGTTTTAAAATTTTTGAGATTTTTTGTACTACTCAACTATGTCCTGTGGAGAATAGACTTTTCTCCCATTTCTACTATTTTATTTTTAACTATTTAGATGATAGTTTTCAGAAAATGTTTAGATATCAAAATCAAAATTCAAACGAGCAGTTTTTGAGTTATTTATCTTTTTGTATTAAGAATAATTATTGGTCCATGATCATGGGTTTGAAAGATAATATGGGGAATTTGGAGATTTAAAGTTTTTAATAATTAATCTATCAACATTTATGATTTTTAAAAATAGTCCAAATATAAAATCCAATATTTTTAAGAACTGTTATCCTAAGTAAAAAACATTTTAATAACTGATAACTAGATACTTTCCAGTAAAAAATTGTATTCTCATTTGAAAAACAAAAGTTTATATCATCACAGCACACTCCTTAAGTACATACTTCGAACTAAAAATTTCAAGAATTTAAAAATATATGATCTTTAATAAAGGTATTTAAAAACTCCAAAAATCAGAATAAATTCATAATTAGAGGAAAAAATGGGGGTGATCATACTTGGTGAATCATGCTGTAATATACATTTACGAAATACTCAATAATATGCACTGTACGAGGGATTGTTTTATCAGTTAATACAACTAACGCCTGCAATGATTAATCTTTAGTCAACAATTAATTTATTATTTTATGCCAATATAATAATTAATACCTAAAGGAGGTAGGTACCTACATAATTATATTATAAACGAATCATTTTCATGGTCGACAACACACATAACCGTGTAATGTCTATTATCGATGTAATATTAATTAATATCATGTAAACTATAGAACAATTAACTAATTTCTAAAAAAATCATTAAATGTTGATTTAGTAAACTATTTCGATTAGTTCACTGAAAGTTCTTCGAACCAAGAATTCAAGTAGGTACCTACTATTTTAATACAATATTACATCTGCATAGTAATACGTAATGAATACTTGTTCAGACAGTGTGAAATGTCGAGGTCATAAAATAGTAGATACGATTTTTAATTAAGATTTAATGTTAACTCATCCAATTTTAATGATAAAAATAAATAGACTTTATAACAGTAAAATGTAGACCATAATATACGCTTCACGCAAGTACCTACCAATATTTGATGTAACTTGATGAATTCGTGAGTGTTGTAACTTGGCACTTTGCAATAAAATAACAAAATATTATTTAAATTACTTTGCTACAGCTGTACAATACATGACCTAACGTATTAGCAGCTACGTACCTACACAGTACACATGAACATAAGTTTTGGATGTGAAATAAATAACATATTTTGTGCACATATTATGCTTCTATATGTGACTATTTGTACAATATGCATAATTTATAAATTATAATATTACAATTGGATGGAGATAGATTGTGTGTGTAATTTTGTATCATATCAAACTCTTTTTCTTAATATTATATCAATAATGTTAAAATAATATTAAATAACATAATTTAAACATGAATCAATCACTGTTTCACCAATGGAAGTGGTGTTCTAACGTCTAGGTTGAAAGAGTATCCTCAGTTTTTTTTTTAAGATTATGCTAATCATTCATACATATTGGATCGAAAATATATTGAATGTATAATAATTTATGGCGCGTGATTCTCAATGTTTATTTCGTCTCGTCGTATTTTCTACAAGGACGAGCCTGAAAGTTTAATATTTGAACACTCCAACTCTATAATTCAATATTGGACATTTAGGTTGATGGTTTATTTTTTCAAGTAAATTTATTTTAGGAGTATATTCGAAAGTTTTCTACAATTTTCAAAATACTACCAAAACATAATAAAAAATGTTTCATGTACAGTTGATGTTGAAAAAAATGTATTTGTTTTCGATAGAAAAATAATAATTTGTATTAACTAATAATATATTATTATGTGTATAGGTACACACTATACGGATGTGATGACTTTTGAATTTTTACAAACAGATAATTTAATACATTTTTGTTTGGATACTATTATATACACCATTAATTATATTTTGTAACAAATTAGTAGGTATAAACATTTATAGACGTGAATACAGAATAATACATAATACATTATTAAAACTATAAAGATAGCATCCACCTGATATTATTAGTAATATTGGCTTACTATAAGTGTGCAGATTTAAAACTTTTTTATATATATTCAAAAGCTTTGCTGAGGAGATAACGTAGTATCGTATCACGATAGTATCGTGTATCTTTACTCTTTAGTCCACGATTTGATAATGAGCTGCAGAAATGTGTATTTTAAATTAGCATTGTAAAGAGTTAAGTTCGAATTTAAGGTCAGATAAAATACTATATTTGTATTTTAAACCACAGGAAGTACCTACTATAATATGATAATATATAATATGTTTCACCTAATGTTTTAATAGTCCGGAGTACCAATGCGTTATAATATAGTAAATAATGCAATATAATAAGCATTCGTCGATTTCTTTCACGATTCTTTGATAATTTTGATATTCATACTAATATTTCCGATTGTCTGAAGTAGATTGTTATTAATTGACGTCATAATCAATAAATGTTTAACCTAAATCATTAATAAAAAATTGAATAGCTAAATAATTAATGTGTGCGTATTCGTTCTCTTTTTAGATACCTAGGTCATAGGTAAAATAACGAATAACATGTTAGGAAAAAAAATACTAAACTATGTAACGTCAATAACGTGCGTGTTTACTACAAAATCATCACCTAAAATAATGAGGCCGGTAGGTACTTTTTATTATTAATAATGTAATATTAATATAATATTAATATCTAACTAAATTAAATAATTGCTGAAATTTGGATAAAAAAAATCCTTTTATTACCATAAATTTCTTTTTATTTGTATACAACATGAACTATATTAGACTTTTTTTAACGAAATAAATTACCTAATAAAGTTTTCACTGCAAATTATTTGAATTAATAAATGTATGGGTACAATCATTTTTACTACGTCTTCTGCACGTCTTGCGTATATGGGAGTACTGATGACCATAATAATAAAATGTTGAGTGCACACGTATTACTTACATTGATTTAAAAGGTTATTTTGGCTACCATATTTTTAATAGTTGTAAAAGTTGATAAACTATACCTGCCTAATGAAAAAATGGATTTAAAGTGGGGGAGGTAGTACATAATAATATAATAATATGGTAAGTGGATCGCGGGCGATCACGTCCAACTGCCCAAGAGAAATGCAAGAGTATACGTAACCCGCAAACGTTTAATAATGGCACGTTCGGATCGTGGCTTTCGAAAAACCAAATTGTTTTGGACCCGAAACAAAAAAAAATCAATAAATACCATATCACAATATACTATATGACCAATAACATGAAACAGTAGGAATATTATCATGATATGATGTTCAATTGCTATTAGATGAAAGTCTCGCGAAGGTCCCGCAAATACATCGGTCACTCTATAACCATAGTAGTTGGACTTAGGAAATAAATGCAGTCTACTCGTGGGAATTCATCTCTCGTTGTTGAATATCAATATGATATAATAAACGTTTAATTATCTCACAAATCGTCAAAACAATGAAAGTAGGTACTTAAGCTCTAACAGTTTTCTTATTAGCAGTGAATTATATTGCTCGTATAGATAATATGCTTAAGATTATAATTGTTGCAATATATAAATTAATAATGTAACAGCGGATCTATCTTTAAAGAAGTATCCCGTGGCGATACAAACTTCTGTTTTACAAATGAGAACCCCCCTTTTTTCGGTAAACTATTTAATGGATAATTTTGATGTAGGTACTAATTAAAATTCGAACGAGTAATTTCTCAATTTCTTAATACAATTTTTATTCGTTATACTATAAGGATAATAGTCATTAAAAATGGTTTTACAAAAATATGCTATAATAGATGTAACATTGGATCTAGTATTTATTACATCGCTTGGACTAATTTTTACAAATTATAAATATTTATAGACTAATATTAATAACTAAAATTGTTAAATCACCATATTTTCTATATTACCATCTTCCAAACCCATCATAATTGATGTTATAAACTCTATTTATTTTTATCTTTAAAATTGGATGAGCTCACAAACTTAATTAAAAATATTATCTAATAGACGTTATCGATTAAATACTAAGTAGTCTTATAATTGTATATTACAATAATAGATACTTAAATAATTCTTGGTTCGAAGAACTTTCAATGAGCTTATCGAAATAGCTTACTAAAACAATATTAAATTAATGTACTTACTTCCTTTAGCTATTAAATAATATATATCAACATAAAATAATAGATTAATAAATTGTTGACTAAAGACAAAACATTGCAGACGCCGGTCGCCGTTCTATGATTGATAAGAAAACAATCACTGGCGCAGTGTATATTATTGAGTATTTCGTAAATGTATATACAGCTAGTATGATTCACCAAGCATGCTCATTCTCATTTTTTCGTCGATAATATATCTTGATTATTGATTTGTTGAATTTTTAAATAAAAAACCATATAATTTCAAATATTGAGATTTTTTGTGCTACTTGACGAATTTTATGTGGCTAAACAAACTTCTGTTTTCAATGCACCTAAATTTATTTTTGAAAATGTTGATGTAAGTACCAACCTAATTCAAAATTTTAACGGGTCATTTTTCAGTTATTAAAATGTTTACACTAAGGATCATAGTCCTTGAAACATGGTTTTGCGAAAGTATAAACAAACCTGCCAAGTGCGAGTCGGACTCGCGCACGAAGGGTTTCATCGTACTATCATCAGCTATAAAGATGTTGGCAACACTGCTTACATTATATATTCTAGGATTTTTAGTATTTGTTATTATAGCGGCAACAGAAATACATAATCTGAGAAAATTTCAACTTTCTAACTTTCATGATTCATGAGATACAGCCTGGTGACAGACGGACGGACAGCGGAGCCTTAGTAATAGGGTCCCATTTTACCGTATGGAACCCTAAAAATAGATGTAATATTGTATCTAGTCTTTATTATATTGGGATCAGTTTTAAAATGATAAATGTTAACATAGATTAATATTAATTTTTAAAATATTAAAATCACCGTACTCTCATATTTTCTTCCAAACCAATTAACATGGATATTAATTGTATACAAAATGTGTAATGAATTCAAATGTAGGGAGTTGTGCTTTAAAAAAGCTTAACATATAATTTAAATAATATATAGATCACAAAATATACAAACATTTACATGGACCATGGTAGACATAATAATATACTGTATTATACTATACATATGTTTATGTTATACGTAGGTAAATAACAAGTTATGGATAATGAAATAGAAAATTATATGCAATTTTTTTTAACATTAATCCTATAATTTATTCTTAAATAGTAGTATATTATAGGTACCTACCAACCAAAAAAATATGTATTAGGTATAATAAACTTTGAGTTATCATGCGATGTTGTCACATTTACGAAAATTATGGTTTGGCTGTTGCGCTATTGATATTGATATAATATATATAATACATATTAGGTGTATCCAGTGGTGTATTTTTAATTTTTTTTGTAGGGGGGCCGAGACTATAATATATTACTATTACATTACATTTTAAATCTTATAGCAGCGTAGATGATAACCTTAGTGGGTATGTATTCTATAATAATGGTTCAAAATCAATGTATGAAATTATTAAACAATTTTAATGTTATTATAGTATTGGCATAAATAGGTAAATATAGGTAGGTATAGTAAAAAATTTTGTATTGATTTAAATAAACTTAAATTATTGGATATCTACTTATCTGACCACATTGTAATCTACACAAGTTATATTTACCGATTTACCCCTAGGTAATGGTATAATATAATTATCACGAGTCATACATATTTATAGCTAATGTTCACTTTATTTGCCTAGGTATTTTAAAATTTGAATTTTATATTGCACGATTTTCAAAACCAATATCACAGTCTATTATACCCTGTTCCAAAAGAGAACGGTCACTTTTCATGCATACAACTGACGGCTGCGGCAGTGCAAAGGCCAAACTCTGCCTACCAAACACCAGCAAGCTACCTTGCTAGCCGACGTTTCTCTAAGATGTTGACGATCGTCGGCTAGCAAGGTGGGGAAGTTTGGCCTTTGCACTGCCAGGGTATATAGGTAATAAATTATGTAGCCAAACGAATCTTTATGGGTAGACAATTCTGAGTATATTTAGTAGAAATCAATACAAAACAAAAGTTAAAATTTTAACTGTACCTACTTATATAATATGTAAATATGTTTCAAGTACCTATATAGGTACTTATACATTTAATCAAAAAAATGGATACTTTAACGCATGCACTCCTATACGATAACTTCATCACTGCACAGTGCACGTTATCGATGGACGTCGAACAAACAGATTATCGTGATAATTTCTCTGTAATTAATTAAATTTTACGACCACGTATAAAATTGCAATTTTTACAATTCATAATACAAATGTGTGGGCTGTGCAGTACCGTGCTGCGAGCAACGACACCCGAATATACCAATAATAGCACACAAAATTAACATGTTCTGTAACATTGCTCTGTACTTTAAACGCATATCTATATATATATATAAAAAAACTGCTAAAACAATTGGGGCCATTTTATTATAATTCAATAAAATTATTAAAAGCTATACCCCGCAGACAACCCGCGGCGAGACATTAGGTTAAAAGCACCGCGTCCTACGCGCTCGACGATGGGCCACGAGAAAGAGACAGCGAGAGGGAAAAATGAGTACTGTGAACGGAGATAAAACAGCTATAATATTATGTGACCTTAGAAATAATTAAACAAAACCGAAACGGGTTTGTGCGCTGTTGTGTCCGCTTTTCATTTACGGTTCGACTGCAGTAATAATATTAAATATTTTAATTGACTATATTATTACCTATGTATTATTGTATTCAGCCTTTTCGTAGTCCCTTCGAAGCATAATATTCGAACAAATAATACTTGAATACGTATGGTAGTAGCCGGTATTCTTTCCGAAACCTATCTCGACAGGACTTCCTGAATAAATCTAATGTATACAACAAGGTGATTCACCGAGCATGATCATCCCCATTTTCAATTTAATAATGAATTTATTCGAATTCTGATTTTTGGAATTTATTTAAATGTACTCCGACTATATTTTAAAGTCCTTGAATTTTTTTACTATGACTTGAGTAATGATTGTTTTTTTGCAGTAAATTATTTAGCTAATTCACTTTTTTTTTTAATGTTGATGTAGGTACTTATTTAAAAATTCAAACAAGTAGTTTTTTAGCTATTAAAATGTTTATACTAAGGATAATAATCCTTAAAACTGGTTTTATAAAAATATAAAATATATGTAGTATTGGACCATTTTTATAAATCATACACGTTCATAGATTAATATTAATATTATTACCATAATTTTCAAATCACCGTAGTATCCATAGACCAATTTCCTCCCATATTTTCGAATTATCAAACACACTAATAAGGAACTATTATACTTAGTTGAAAATTTTTATGAAAAGATCAATTTCACAAAATACTAAGTAACTGAGAAAAATATATTGATTGCTGTTATTCTAAGTGCCAACTGTTATGTCCTACCCACGCCTATCAAAGTCCCAGAATCGACTGCCTCACAACCCCTCCAAAATTTATTAAATGGCTGGAGGAACTAGAACTAGATCTCTAATACCTTATTGTTACCTTATTAATATTACTCATATTTTCTCATATTTTACTTGTTTATTTTTATTTTATTCATCTGTTATATATTAATTAAATTTACTGTACGTTATCATATTATAACTCTAATGCATGTAACCACAAACCATACGCTAAATAAAATACTATATATAGGTACTTGTATAATTGGCTGTCCGCGGTTGAAGTTCTATAACTACACCTAATTAATTGATTTGTAATTGAATCGCAACTATATACCGTGCATTTAAGCATTTTAAGCAATTATGTAAATTGTAATTATTAACGTTTACTCAATCATATACAACTAATAATAATATCACTAGGTGAGATTAACTATTGTGTTGAAGTTCTTCTTGGTATATTCGATTTCTGCTGTTTTTTTTTGTAATTCAAATATAAAAATATACACAACGTGTTTATATATTTTATTATTGGGGGACGGAGAGACAGAGCGGACTAAGGCTTCGGTTACGACGCGCACCGACGCCGGTTCAAAACCTCGGCCACGGGCGGAATTTTTCTTCTGGCAAATCACGGTGTCCGGAGAATAAGTGCTACCATCCCCCACCCGGACATGAAAGATACCTACGGGTGCCCACTAAAAAATTTGCAAAACAATCAAAACACACATGTTCAACCTACAATATCCTACCCCACAGTTAAAAAAACCCACCCAGTGGCCTAAGTTGTCGTGGGTTAATTAATAAAAAAAAAACTTTATTACTAATTTTGGCATATTTCATAAAAAATGTTTGATAAAACTCTGTTAGTCTGATGTGAGGTTATTAATATTCTTCGGAACTCCACACATATAACAGACCTACAATTTATTAAACGTATCATTTAATGTGTAAAGCGTCTATAGATATGTGCATGTGCAACAGAGAATGGGATGTGATACCTAAATTACACCAATCTAATTTCACTTTTGAATTTAAAATTAAAATTTTATTTTATTATAATGATTAATGGCCCACATTTTGTCTCCCAATTTAAGACTAAAATCAATTACACACCGCTTAGTCATAGACTAACATTTTTATTTTTTATTGCTTAAATTTTTTAATTTTTCGATTAGGTGTTATCGTGTAGAGTATGATAGTAATATATTTGTAAATTTGACGTTTGATTAAGAGTATGATAAATCTCAATGCTAAATTTCACCAACTTTACTGTACCTAATTATAGATGGAAAACTTAGTTTTAATTAAATTTTTATTATATCTAATATATATATATATATATATAGGTAGGTAATAAATAATATATATACTGTATTATTTTAGTATAATTGTGCATGCAAATTTGAATTTGATTTTTTTATAATATTTGGTGGAATTTACATTAATTTAGTAGGTATACCCGCGGTGGAGTTTGCATTAATTTTTGCATGTCAAAAAATATACTGGTGGAATTTACATGCGACAGAAATCTGACCCTAAAATCGACAACCCGACGTGTGCCACAAAATCCTACCTCTATTATTAATCTTATTATTTCCAATCAAATAACTTATAATTTAATATAATTACAAGAGTATACTCCTTCAGTAGCGGCGTGAATTAAGCGACGGCTTCATGTAAAAGTGTATGCGGGGTATCTTAATGATATAGTCTCTTTTATAATTTACTATTAATTTATGTACTTTTATTAATTGTGTTTTGTGTTGGTGTGGGGGGTCAGCCATCCACATTAACACGGGAACAATATTGGTGGATGGGTATTCATTTTAAATATTAGATTTATAGAAAATAAATGTCCATGCCACCACTGCAGAGTATTAAACCTGTATATGCTAATATGTTTAATAATTATGCTAAGAACAAAAGTTAGTACGGGTAAGCAAAAAAAAAAATTTAAAACCCCGTCCAATATATTATTATGTATTATAAAGTATATTAATATATGTTTCAGTTTCATACTCTCGTGGGCCTTATTTGTAGTTCTTTCAATATGACTGTTAAAACTTAGTTTGGAATTTGATGTAAATTCCTAAGCCAATTAATGATTTCACTGACTCTTTAGAAACACTATATTAAGCATATAATCAAAACTAATTCTAGATTTTTTTAATATTATTAAATATTACGTTAGAATTTTGAATTTATTGATATTACGACATAAATCGTTTAAATAATACCAATTAAAATGATTATACATACCTAACTAATGTTAATATTATAATAACTTTATCCAGTACAATTCTATGATGAATTATCATCTTGACCAGCCAATAGTATATTTATTACTAATTTATTTATTATATTACTAATTGTTATCAATTTTTCAAATGCTAAAAAAAAAAAAACGTAACTCAACAACATTAAGTTGAGATGACTTACGTCAGTGAAACTTTGATTAATAAAAAAAACATAAACAAAAAAAATCATCTCGACCATGATTATGTAGATAACATTTTCACCACGCTAACTGTTCCCTTGTAAAGTTTAAGAGATGAAGTTGAGTGTAAATTAATTTTTGATCATGCCAGTGATCAGTGTAAAATGTCAGTAAAAGTGCGCAGTTTTCTACAGTTCCGAAAATAATAGCTACCTACTCAAAAACACAGATCTAATTGCCTAATTAGTACCCATATAGGGTATAAGTTTAATATATATGTATAATATGTACCTATGTAATTTAATGATTGTTCACTTACTTCAGGGTTCCCATTTTTTGAATCAATGTTTAGATGACTTGCTTTCTTCTTTTAATGGACAAGCGAAGAATAAGTTTCTTGGAAATAAGGTAAAATTTTTACTATTTATACACTGAAATTTGATCACGTTGTAACTAAATAACTACCAATAAGTATCTATTGCCATAGAGCTATAAAAAACCTATTAACACGTTGACCGCCATAAGTTCTTATATGAGATCTCATCAAACTTTGTCCTGACCTCCACGGGGTTTCTTCATACGTTTACATAAACACAGTTTTGTCAATTTAAAGAAATATTGATTGAAAAAACTAATAAAGATATTTGCAAGCACTTGAAACACCTACTGAAAGTGGCAACACTGTACATTTTAAAACCAACGTGAAAATGCTGATAATTGATACCTAGAATGAGATTAGAATCTCGCTGGAATTGTTTTCAGTGGGATTTCATAATCCAAGTTTAGTAATTTTTTTCAGATTTAGATCTCGTAGCAAATTTAAGTCACATAATAAAATAATCCTTGGCGGCCAACGTGTTAATATGTCCATACCCATTACTTATATTCAAGATTCAACTTTCAACCAATTCAATATTTTTTATATATCATGAGGTTATGAAGCCAGTGAACCAGAAATTCATGCATTTGCATGTTTTATTGAATGCAGGGTACAAAAAACTTGCTAAATCAGCTGCAAATATGATTTAAACCTAGGTACTTATACAAATCCAAATCTAAAATTGTTCTTATATTCGAGTATTTTTTTTATTTATATGCATATTTTTCGTTATTTACTGCATTTTATAATATATAGAATAATAATATAGTGATGCGAAATTCAAAACCAATTACTTTTAAAAGAGATTTCTATGACAAAAAAAAGTATAATAATATGTACATAAATAGAAAATAATCAAATATAATGAACAAAATATAAAATGTATACATATAATATTATTATAGTTATGTCTGGAGGTGGTACGATAATGGCCAAATATAACAGAATATTTTTGACCAGATAATATTATGCTTATTTTTTTAAAATATTTTAACTTCTCACAAATTGTATTAGTTGACATGGAGAGAAGCTTTTCGCTGTATAAAAATGCTGGCCGGTAACTTTTAGACAATTTATTAAAATCTTTGATTGTAAGTTATAATATTAGAAAAAGAAATATAATATGCATTTATATTATTTTATAATTTTCCATTTCAAATTTATGTTTTATTTTTAAATGTATAAAAATATAATATTTTTAATTACCAGTTACTAAATTGAAATAAAAATTGTATTAAAAGGTTTTTTTTACTTATACAGATATGTATGTTGTATGTATATTGTATAATATACATTATACAATAATATTCAACTCATATTTCAGTGTTTTAAGCGCATAAATGAATGCATACTTCGGTAGTTTTCAGTGCCTATACTTCTTGGCCCTATATCACACATACATATATTATTGTTAAAAAGCTTCAAGATTAAATTTATAATTTATTTTTCAACTATAAGTTACATGTGATTTATTTCATTGTTTTTCAGACTAATTTTTATATTTTAGTATTTTACAGATAAATACTGATAGAATAACAAATGTTTAAAATGCCCATCGCGTGGTACTTATATAGGTAATGCAGGATTATGTAGGATTTTAAATACATTTTATTTCAAGAGCTAAGAAAAAATGAATGTGTCCATATAAATAATATATAATAAATAATATATATAGTATTTTATTATTCGGCTTAATTAGGCCGTGTGCGTATTTAGGTAGGTACCTACCTAACTATAGTTAATAATCGTACAAACGGCAATCGTATAGTGCTGCTACTGAAGTGTTTCTCAAACTTTTTACTGGCGACCCCCCAAATGAATATTCAATTTTTTAGCCACCCCTAAATATATTATATTTTATATACACGTCGCATAGATATTAGTCTAGGGCTCGGATTTTAAAGCAAATATTTTTTTTTTGGCAAGGAATGGAGTATAGAAAGATAATTCTAATATATAAATACATTTTGTTTCATTCTGATTGCTACGAAGAAAACTTTATTTTGCTTATTCCATTAAATTTGCTTCTTTATGGTACTTTTTCAAATATACAAATAACTTTCATGAAAATTTCATATAATTCTGAAATTTTATTTTATTATTCAACTATATTATTTATAATAATAAGTGAAATTGTCGTAATATAATAGATGGATGATAAAACAACTTTATCGTAGTAGGTACCGGAATTTTAGTTTTATCAAAGTGAATGTAATTCAAATTTTATTTACGATTTTTGGAAAGAGAAACATATATAATATTATGTCGTACTATATTGCAAATATATCATATTTTTATAGCACGTTCAAATTCTTTAGTTGATTGATAATCATCAATTAGTATTTAGTATAGTTAATGTGTACCGCTATAGTGTTCAAAAAATTGTATTTAACATGTAAATACGACGTAAAAATACCATACATATTAATTTAAAATTAAAAACATTTGAGAGAGAATTCGGCAAAGATATCTTAAATCTTAATGAGTACTACACTACGGGACAACCGACAGTTACAATTCAAACGCACAAGCGCAATATAACGTTTTTCTTACAATTTAATAATGAGATGTGGCTCGGTGTGGCGCTATGTTTGCATTCAATCACGAATGTGCTCTGAGTGTACGCACCGGCCGGTGTCACTAGTTCCCGGATGGGTGACCAACCGGGATTTTAGTGACAAATCCTTGCCACACACACGTGTTTAAATCAATAGTACCCTCCCCACAGTTGCAGGCTAATGACCTCAGTCTGTTGTCGAAGCCTTAATTTCAAATAAAAAAACATAAAAATAATGAGATATTTTAATACCAAAAAGTTATGGTTAAGTGACTTTTTTTTGTTGGAGAAGGGAATGTTAAGCGAATCTAGTACAAATTGTGTGTTGCTCGTCGAATTTTTTAAATTTTGATAAAGATGACACTATTAAAAATTGGTCGTTTAGTTTTTTAATTTAGTTTTTTTTAGGTGTAATATCTGTTGAACAACCATAATATATGAAATGAAGCATATGCTTAAAATGGTTTGCAGTTATTGGTAGGTACTTCTAATTTTAAATATTGTTATCAACAGTGTTCTATTGGATATTATTAAAACACTATAAAATAATAATATAGCAATGATTATAATATTATATTATAAAAATTAAAAGCAATTTTTGAATAAATATTCTATTCAATTGCTCGGGCTATTCAGATAACATAATATAATAATATATAATAGGAATATTATATATATTATATAAGTATATAACAACCTCATTCCTAGAGCTTTTATAAAAACCTAAGCCCACGCCTGCAAAGTCAAGAACATAACATGAACATTTTGTTTTCGCTCTCTTCCTTTTACCTTCGAATTATGCGCCTCGTCTCGCAGACATTGGACAGCTGTCGTGTTGAAACTGCAGCAGGAGTAGACTTTGAGGAGCTCGCGACTGCGTAATACTCGACCGATGAACGTCGAAATATATTTTAAATTAGTTCTGCGTAGTGTTCATATACGGTCTTTCGCGTGGGCGCCGTCATTCGGATCTAATTTGAAAAAATATTGAATCCATACACCAATGATAAGTAGGTATATAATATGACGAATAATAATATGTATATCGGGTGATTCTTCAAACAGAAAAAATCCATATTAGGTATCATACCAAAGAATTTACAGTATTTTTTTTTTAAATGTTCTAAAAACTTAACAATAAAGAGTAAAAACACAAAATATGTTGAGTTACTAAATTTTTAAACAGAAATATTTAAATGTACTTTATTTATCGTAAGTGTGTTTGGTATAATAAGTATTTATATTTTTTTAAACCTAATAATACAATTTTAATTTTTATATATTACTTTTACTTTGCATATTTGTTGCATATTTTAAATATTTTTACTACGTATAATATAATTTTTAATGCGTACTATTAATGAGTAATATGTATACCGGGTGATTCTTCGAACATAAAACACCCATATCATCCCGAAAAGTATAATTTTTTTTTTTTAATGTTGTATATATTTGCAGACAAGGCGGTCAAGGTGCTGAGCAGAATTGTAGTGCTAAGCGAATACAGGATAACTGCTGTCAATATGATTGTTGAGAAACAGCAAATAATGTTTTTAAAAGTATATCAAGCCTTAAAAAAGCTCTTATACAAAAATGTTATCAAAACTTGTGCTGATATATGTAATTTTACATCTAGAATTGGTTGTACACTTTTAATTTCAACTTTGAGTTTTTTAAGGAGAAAATGGACATCTTAAAATAAATATCGGAGTACTAAGCGAAAATTGAAAGCTATTTAATAATTAAATAATAGTAAATCAAATGACATCTTATAATATAGGACTATTTTTTCACATTTACTAATACTATTGTTTCTTTTATTAAAAAACCCAACTTTTTGATCTTCAATACAATTTTGAAACTTACTATCCCCTAAGTTATTTTTAACATCTTTAAACTTTGCTCCATTAGGTCTCAACATATCCAAACTAGTTCTTGAAAATTTTTTTAATTAACACTGTTTGACTCAATTTTGCCACTGAATTAAAATGTTTATCTGTTTTTCGACAACAATCAATCAATGTGATATTGCAGGGGATACTGTTCTACGTATATTTAATTTTGGATTTAATGATTTCTTAAAATCACTTCATAAACGAATAGGTACCGTTTTATTTATTTTTTAACTACTACCACTAGACTAGCCCAGGGGGTTGGCAACCTTTTGAGACGGAAGAGCAAAAAGTTACAATTTACAAAATTTCTTATATTATAAAGAGCTACTAAAAATGTTTGTTTGCAAACAAATTAAACAAAATAATACACCTATTTGATTTTCGATGGTAACCAGTTTTAACGGCATGTAGTATAATACCTATTTTCCATTTTATAGTACTACATTGCAGTGCATTGTAAGTACACACTTTTAATTTTAGTTGACTATAGGTACGACAGCCTGTGCTGGTATACTACTTAAGTTATTTTTGTGATGTATTATTTCATATTTCTAAAAGCAACAAAAATATTATGTAAAATAATATATACATACATATATATATATATTATATATGGAACTGGAGAGCCCCTACTTTGGATCGAAAGAGCCCTAGACTAGCCCATTCCACTAAATAGCACTAGTTCTATAATACCAGATTGTTTCATAGCCTCAATTTCCACTTCGATTTTTCCCTTGAGTGCATATTGGGTACGGGTACCGTATTTGAGTTTTCAATTTTTATCTATCATGTTTACGAAAAAAAGTAACCGAGTATTACAAATACAAGGTTTTCACCTAATTGAATTATTATTTTTTTAATCGTAATCTTTTAAACGGATCCGAATATGACGTAAAAATCATGATCACGAGTGGCTCGAGCCTACGGCAAATCAAATTAGAATAAAGTTTTTTTCAACTTAAAATTTCATTTAGAAAACTTTAAATTGTGCAGCCAACCAAAACTTTTTTAAATTTAATAATTAATATTTTTTGGTTTTACAATTATTCAAAATAAAATAATTTAAGAGAATTTTATAGGTGCGTTATTTTGATTTTTTAGGGCATAAATGCATATTTTTTAGGGTATTACATTCTCGGCCTATTTATCAAACTACTCCAGATAATATTCTTCTTAGGAATATGATATTAAAACGTATGTTGTCATTGAAAAAAGTAAAAAGTAAAACTTAAAAATAATAACGGCTAAAAAAACCAGTATTTTCATATACATTACTGTTTTTTGAAACTATGTGCGGCTTAGTTTAAATAGATCACTCCGTAGGTACATGGATTCGCTGATACGTGAGATAATAATAATAATAATAATAATAATAATATATACACACTACACTCACTAATGTCTACTACAAATGACGTGTATATCATAAAGTGCGGTATAATTGGTATAATAATAATATGTATATAAAACATATATTTATATGTATAAAATTATTAATAATAATTATATATCCGAGACGGAGAGTGTTTTTCTTTGCCAAGAGAACGGTATTATTGTACCTACATGTATGTGTCTGTCGCGAGAAGTTTGGTTGGCCAACATCATAATACAGCGTCCTTGTCCTGAATACCGCGTAACTATAATACTGCAGCAGTGGATTGGATTGGATCGCATTGCACTACGTATGAAAAAATTTTGCTTAAAACAAAAAAAAATTGTACCTATATAGGTAATAATAAGTAATAACTAATAAGTAATAGATATAGGGCTGTGCATTTAGTGCATTAAAAACCTTTAAAAATACATTATAAATCCCGAAAAACAACCTTATAAAATATGAATATTGTATTATAATCTCGAAATTCTGTATAATTGCACTGTAAGAATAATCTTATACCTATTAAAAATAAGAATAATAATTTTACAAAAATAAAAAAATCTGTCAAAAGTTAAGTATTTTAAAATAATATTAATTAAAATACGACATGCGTTCAGAGCGTGGAAAATGTTTAATAAGACGAAAATTAAAAATGAATCCATATTATTATGCGTGTAAGGAATTTTAATTGGCGGAAATTATTAAAAAAGTAATAAAAAAGGAGGAAAGAAGGGATCAGTTTTGCTGTACAGTTAGTAGGTGTCGGTGTACCTACATTGTCATTGAGTAAGTGACTGTAGGTAAATGTGTTCAATCTGAAATCAATAATAATTGCTTACCGAAAAACGACTTTGAGCTGGTTAGGCTATATTATTATAGCAAGTAGGTGTATTTTATGATATATTTATATATTGCTATTACCTATATTAATTTATTTTATAACTAGTAGGTAATAGGTATAATAAGTTAAATTAATGTTTGACAAAAACATAATTATATGTAAAATTATATTATTAATATTTAATTATTACATGATAGTATATATATATATTTATATGTTATATCATATTACCTATATTATTACTGTTATTATATTATTAACTATTGAGTCAAAGCCGTTGACTTACCGTTGAACTTACCATACGAAAAATATTTTTAAATTTCAACAAATAACTAAAATCGTTATTCTTCGTACGAAAATCTAATTTCGTCCAAATTTGAACGTTAAATATCTATAAAAAAAATTGTTGTTTATATATTTTTTGGTATGAAAAATACCTTTCCCTTACTTATGAGACATCTTGTATTACATTTTCAAGCTGTAGAGCAAGCAAAATATTATTTATCTATAGAAAAAAATCGAAAATGTAAAATGTAATCAAAAATTGAATTATGAAAATGATGGATTTAACTACAACCTGGACCTACTATTTGCAGACTCATAACTAATAACCATAATATTATTTTAATGTAGGTATTGGTGATGGTTTTACGGGGGATGGAGGGAGGGGTCTAAGGGATCTGAACCACCTCTCCCCCAAATAGGTTCCAAGTAAATGTTTACACATTTTTCTTGAATAAATTACCTAAGTAAAACATAAGTACAGTTATGTAAGTAAAACAAAAAATGTTGGTTCGTGTAAGTTAAATAAAATTAATTAAAATTAAATCAATATATGATTAATGAGTAAATATATTATAAGATAATATCAAAGGAGCCCCTTCCTGTAAAAAATCAAAAAAAGCACCGCCGGATTATACCTAAGTTAATATATTCTAAGGTATTAACTATATAGTAACGTATTTAGAAGCCACATAAGTAGTAATTTATTTTGCCAAATTTCCTGCAACAGCTATAGCCTGCGCGTACCTGTGAATCAATGGTAAACTGTTGTTGATACCCATCACCGATGTTTACTAACCGATGCGATAATTTGAATTAACGGTGGTTTATTAATTAGCTGATGGTTATTCTGACAGTTGAAAACCCGGTCATTAGTATAAGGACTATGTTAAATTCAGTGTTTCACGTCGGACCAAGTCCGTTTATTGTGAATAATATTATTATATGTGCGTCGGCAGTGGCGGATCCAGGGAGAGGGCAAAGGGGGCATTTGCCCGCCCCAATCACCGTTGTTTTGCTTTGTTTTACACTGTGTTTAGCCAATTTTGTAGCCAACTTTGGAACTTTTTGTACTTTTGCCCCCCCCCATGCCCCTCCCAAAATTAAGCCTTGGATCCGCCACTGTGCGTCAGACGCATAAACTTATTCTGTTCTGTTGTAGGTAGGACGCTTGAAAATTAGCTGAATAGCATTTACTACGTTTTTACTTACTTGCTTATTTCTATTCCGATGGCAGGCGATTACGAGAAATAGTTATTATTAAAACAGTTTGTCGACGGATTTGAAACGAATGATTTATGCAAAATAGTCCGATCTTCTACCATCGAGGTAAAATCACTACAGATTCCCTAGAAGGTAAGGCAATATAGCATATTAAATAATACGTAATATTGTAATTTTTTTTTATTTTTATTAATTAACATTTTTGATTTCAGTTATAAACAAAAATTGCAGATAACGTAGTTTATTATATTAATCATCAGATCTTAGTGATAACAAATCCAATGGCGAAAAAAATGTTTCCAGATTTTGCTGGTCCGTTTTTTTTTTTAGTTGCTAGGGAAACGTAATTATAATATGCAATTAAAGTAATCTATTTTACTATTACCTACCTATAATAAATAATAATAATATAAACCGTATACGGTAGGTAGATATATTTTTGACTTAACTTACCAAGAAATATATTGAAGTTGAAAATAGACGCATTTTTCCTATTATGATAATAAATGTCTTCAGGCCACTGTTATATATATTACAAAATAAAAGTGCTTCATACACACAAGCGAAAATAAATTTGTACGATAATACCAAATCTAAAAAATATGACAAAAACCTCGAAATATGCAAATATTATAATACCAATGCAAAATTAAATTTCATGTATTTAATTCCGTCACCTTCAAACAAATATCTTACCTAAAATTCAATACGACTTTTAAAAATAGATATGCAAATTAATGAATTATTATGAACCCTTCTAATATCTTACTCGTTTCTAAAATATATATATGTATAGGTACAGACGATTAATCTTAAGCATTAAAAAATAAATCATCTATAATAATATTTTATGTCTAATAGTAAACATATCGTGATTAACCGCAAGCATGCCATAACATCTTTTTTCTTCAATAATGCAGTTATTCAAAATCTGATGTTTGAAATTTTGAAATAAACTTAAATCTGAATGACCATATTTTCGAATTCTTGAGAATTTTTGTAGTACTAGATTCGTATTGGGTTCGTGTGTGTGTATCAGTGTACGCAGTTCACTATATTATAGAAGGTGGTTCAATAAGTATGCCACAACCAGCATATTCCTATAATGAATTCATTTAAATTTCGAAATTTTTTGTACGACGCTTATGATAAGAGTCTTCTCTGGATATACAAACTTCTATTTTTTTTTAATCAGAACACCCCTCCCCTATTATCATATACATTTTCAAAAAATTTATTCAATTGATAATTTACATTAAAAGGGGGTTTTCATTTGAAAAACAGTAGTTTATATCGGCACAGAACACTCCTATTATAACCGTATAGTAGGTACAAAAAACATCGACATTTGAATGAATTTATTAAAGGTGCTTATGGTGGTGACCATGCTTATCGAATCATCCTGTATAATACAGTGCACTACGTACATTATTACGTTATACACACACACACTGGCCCAAAAAGCGACTCTATGTTCACACTAAAAATGGTTTGAGTAGGTATTTTTAAATTTTTTGTTTGAAACAATAAATTCTATCACCGTATTATTGTTGCGCCGCTTATGTGCACCACACACGTTTTATATTAAATAGCATCAGCGTGATTCTTTAATGCTTTCCCTTTTTAATGTCAACGACACTTTTTTATTATCACACAATGCGAACCATTACACACGCAGCGCTGTATTCGTCAACTAAACATCGGGTTCCATTTAGGATATTATTATACGCGTATATATGTATACTCACATATACCTAACAATGGGTTATAGGTAGGCTCGCTAAATCTTTTTCGATTGTCAAATACTTATCTACAAAGGTGGGCATTAACTAGTTAAAAAGTTGATTTTTTTTTAACTTTTTAACTTTACTAGTTAGTTCATTTTCTAATAAACTTATGAACTTAGCTAGTTTAATTTACAGTTGAAATAACTTAGCTTTTCTCAGTTGATTTTAAAAAAATCCAAAAAGTTATAAACATTTCTGTTCTTTTTCTTGATAACATAATTTTGTGTATATTAATATATTTCATTAAGTTGTAAATTATATATTATGCGAGTTACAATTATAAATTAATTTAATAAAATTCATAATTTTAAATTACAAATTGACAGTTGTTATGTTTTAATGTTATATAACTTATAATATAATATATAAAGGTCATGTACTCATCTTCACGTATTATGACATTCAATTGCTATACGATATAAAAAAATATATTTGTTAGATTATTAATTTCAGATGAGTATAGTTTAAATTAGTTAATAATGGTAAAGTAAAAGTAAAATGGTAACAGTGTACATTATAATAAAAGTTCAATACAATTGTTTTTTATAATTTATAAATTAGAAACTAGAAACATTCACTCTTTATGTGATTTACATACTAATTAAAAAAAAAGGTGCTCTGCCGTACAGTAGATTACAAGATGGTCACTGTATAAAATTAGAATTCAATGATATAATATCATTGTATGAGAAAAATGATTCTGAGCGGAGACGGTATGTCATTCTAGGTTTAAGACATTTACATATCAATGGTGATAAAAAAAAATATGCACAGTCTTATCATAGAGCATACTTCTTATTCATTATACTATGGTAGATTGTATGGATAGGCCATAATATATTGATTTTTCAGTTTCGTATATTATCCCCGAATAATATTTTTAAATTACAACAAAAAACTAAAATCGTTAATATTGATTTTAATATGTAATTTCGTCCAAATTTGAACTTAAAATGACTATAAAAATAAACTGTGCTTGTGTATTTTTTAGATTTTTTAGTAACAGAATTAACTACTTACGTGGAATCTGGTTTTAAATTTTCAATCCTTAGATATAAAAGATGAACATTTTATAAATTTTTAACTACAAAATAATTATTCAATTTAAATTTGATAAATTTTGTCAAAATTCGATCTTTAAATGCTTATAAAAAAATTGTGCCTATGTATTTTTAATATTTTTCAATTGCTATTGTAACAATATATCAGGAGCCTTGAATTAAATTTTTACACTCTTTGGCCCAACAGATAAAACTTTATTGATATTTATAGAAAAAAAACTAAACTAATTGAAAACTGAAAATGTTAGTAAACAGCTCAAAAAGAGTCAAAATTGTATGGTGTATAGGAAATGCTAATATAAACATTCAGTGAAATTTTCATGTATCTACAGTTATTTGTTTTTGAATTACAACAAAATAAGGAAATCGCTA
>WHPZ01580186.1:0-13449 GCA_016617965.1 Macrosiphum rosae
AATGTACCTAAGAATTATGGGTATTTTGTAAAACAAAACTAGAACATCGCCCGACGTATGGGGGGGGCGATCGCCCCCATCGCCCCCCCCTCAGGGACGCGCCTGGGACTGAAACCGAACCTAAAAGGACTGGTTCTGGGACCTTTAAAATATTAAGAACCAAAACCTTTATTTTTATAAATAAAGTACCGGAACCGAACAGGCATTTTTAAATTAAAAAAGTACTTTTAGGTTCAAAAATAAATAAATTTTATTTATCATAATTTAAAGGTATAATCTATGTATGATAATTGATAATATAATATTATGAGTTTCTTATATTATATCCAATACTATTGATGAAACCCGCATTCCGGATAGGTATTTAAAATTATTTTACTTTTCGGTACCGAAATTAATTGGAACCGGTATGTACCTCTATTTTTTTTTATTCAAGAACCACAACCACCGTTATTTTATTTTTGGAGAACCGGTACCGGAACCGATATCGATAAATTCAAAAGGTTCCAGTCCCTGAATTTTAAAACCAATCTCATTCTTAAAACATAGGAATTATATTATTATACGTACAATATACTTTTTTACTATCACTTACAATATTATAATAGTGCTGCGGTGTTTCATCGACTCGCGTATCGCAGGTATTTTTATTTTTTTTTTTTTTTTTATCAGAGTTGTAAAATATATCTTTATATTATACTTCACAGACTCGAAATCCGCCGCGGTGCAATAAGTCGTGTATGTTACGACAAACGGTAACAGTAAAAATAGATAGTAACGATGACGATAATAATAATAATATTAAAAGTCCAGCGATCGATTTATGCTTGTACGATCCACATTATAATATATATATATATCTATATAGGTATGTACATAAAGTAAGTACACGATGTACATACAGCTGGCACACCGTGCGATATATATTCAGCTCCGGTGCCGTCGGCGGTAATTCGTCTCGCGTTTTTTTCACAAACTATAGTCCGCTCGTCCCCGTTCTATACAATGATAAATTTATGTTATTACTCGCATTAATGTGTACGGAATGATGTACACAATATAATATATATATATATGTAACGTATACACGGCCGCACAGGTGAAGGTATATTATATACTTATATTATTATTATTATACTACCGCGCTACGTTTTTATTTCGCAATATATAACGCCATTACGCATACGTATATAGATCGTTCTCGCGGTTATTAACGAGAGACGGGGCTACATGTGTATATATTTTATGCTCTAGTGTGCTCTAGTGTGGGTATTAGATCTAGGTATACCTGTATAAAATATATTTATAGTGTACGGTATACCTATATGTATATTATTGGTTGCGATGGACGATATATTTATGATATTGCGCTGCACCGTATATTATACCGTGTGCCTGCCTATAGGTATATCATTATTATATCGTCCGATTTCAGGGTATATACACAATATTATGATAATAATATAATACCAAACGTGTACGATGTACCGAGTTCTACATTACATCGAACGAGTCACACGACCAGAGCTTACATAAAAATCGTTGTTTTCGCAGAGTTTTGAAAATGCGTGTGAATCCTACATCTGTATGCGAGACGAGTCGGTCCGATAGTTACCGATCCGCACAAAGCTGCTGAGGGTATATAAGAAGTATATAGGTATAACGTACCTATATAACTCGCGTATATCCATAAAATAACATATAATATAATATTGGGATAAAAAACCGCGATGTTAATCATCATCACAATATTACAACTGTCCTATATTATACTATTATACTACCTATATATAGGACGATTTCCGTGGAAAACCTACACAAACGACGGCCGTTTGGTTTTCGTTTCAAAACCGATGAAAATTTAAAACAGTTTTCTGTTCGTTTAATATTGCCATAGGTATAGGTATACCGAAAATTATCATTTACGATGCAATTGCGCGTTTGTGTACAGATTAAACAATATTACGATAAGTTGATGTAATGTAATTATCCGTGTGTATTTATATTATATTGCAAATTATATAAAGTTGATGAACCTGTTGATCCTCGAGGTAAGCGTGTGTATTTGTTGTTGGCGGTTTGAATGCCGATTCGCCTTCTAAGTCGTCGTATCGTTTAACATCAAAAGTTCTCTCGATAAAAAAAAAAAAAACCAATAATTAAACTATAGCACAATTCGTAAACGATTCTCTTAAACCATTGTGGCCCGAGGTAACAGCGATGACAAAGTTTTGTTGATGTCATCTGATGCTGCTCCTTGTTATATTATTATGGCGAAAGATATGCACATCGTTGAAAACCATTTTATTCGAATCTTGTACAATATGTAACTTGTGTTGCTAGCGGTATTAACCGAATTGCCCAAAAAATTACAAATACTTTTCGTGACATTGATGAATAATGATTTAATTAGGTAATAATGGAAAGCCGTTAGCCTACTTTTAAGTAGATCATTTTAAACAGTTCAAAAATATATTTCAATAAGCTCGGAAGATCAAGTAAAAAGCATTCAAAATTGTAAATCAATTTTAAATAATTGATCAATTGTGAAATATTATCTTGTTTAGATTAATTTACAATTTTCATGTAGGTTTCATTTAAAGTAGGGATCAAAATGCCGGAAATTTTCCTGAAAAATTCTGGAAAATTTCGGAAAAAACCGTTTTTTTCCTAGAGCCTCAAAAAACGTGGAACAATTGGAGAATATTAAAATAATAAATATTAACACCTGTAATAATTTGAACGTGGTTCAAACTATTCACTTAGTTTTCATGATAAATCCAAGAACGAAATTAGTTAAGTAGTTTTTGAGTAAGTACCTATATAAGCTACAGACATATACATATTCAACTCTCATATCTGATTTAAGATATAATTTATTTATTCGAAACTATAAACCCGATGATTTGATGTGTGCTTTTGCCTCATCTGCCCGATTGAACCAATGGAAACACAATGTACTAATTTCTCATATTACTATTTTAACCTGTAAGCTGTAACCAATAGCAACCATTTATAAACAAAAATGTCTATCACAAATCTCAAAATCCACTCTTAAATTGGCAATAAATTAATTGAGGGCCATTTATCGAGATAACTACTACTTTAACTATAGTTTAACCAAGCGAGAGACATTTACAAAATTTCATTAAAATTGGTCAAGTGGTTTTGGAGATTATATGTTTTATATTTAAGATACAATAGATAGATAGATAACAACTTTATTAATTATTAGCTAGCTACGTACATAGGTTTTTGTGTGGACAAAGCATATATTAATCAATTTCGCACTATTATATACATTTTGATAAATGAGGAAATACATTTAAAAATAGTTATAATAATAGCAATATAGTAATTAATCAATTTAACAATGTAAAGGGAATGAGCAAAATTGTGTTGCAAATTACAGTAGTGCAGATGGAAAATTCATGGAGTTTATTATAATAGTATGGTTTATGTCGTTTAGGACTTAAGGACTTGATATTTTCTTATAACATAAATTATAATTATTAGGTTCAAAAAAAGAAAAAAAAAGAAATATATTTTTATTATCTTACAGAACTTTTTCTTATGGACGATAAAATTGCACAAAGAAACTTCTGTTTTCATTAAGTCTAGTTTCACAGAAGGCAGTAGCTGGATTAACTTCTGCAAAATAAATTGGTTTTTTGATTTTAGATTTTTTGAATGTGTACATTAGTTACCACAATTTCTTAGAACTCGATTGCAAACCAGGCAATATTTTATTCAATTCAAAGCGATTGAAATTAATTTTTACAGCAAAAATATTGGAACTTTCTGTTAAATAATAAACCAAAAAACAATTTTTGAATGTCCCAATCTTGTTAAATCTTTCCAAAACTTTTTACCAAGACCGAAAAATGTTATCAAAAATAATTAAAAGCCCCAGAAATACGAAAATAAATTATGTCTAAGTCTGACACTCAATAACAACTCGGACTGATTCGTCAATTAATGGCCCCTGGGATGTCCTGTTATTATTGTTACACAATTTACTTGAGCTGAAAAAACTATGAGGTTCTTCTCACATCCAAGCCAACATTTACTGGATCACTGCATTAATCGGTAAGTAACTTGAGCCAACACCATTTACCCAAATAGTTTTTTTTTAAATTTAATTGTCATGTATTTAATATAATAAAAACAATTTTATTGTAACCTCATTCAAACACCATATTCTTACTTTAAGCTCATTTATGCTGTGTGTGACATTTATTATATAAACACTATATTATTATAGTTATAACTTATAACTATAGTACCTATGTACTATTACAGTATACTCACCTATTTATAATTAATTTTAATTTTTAATACATACCATCCAAATATTCTTTGAATTTAATTGCTAATTCTGTAAAAATAATCTACATTGTGACAATTTTCAATTATTTTTGGTATATTTAAATTCTTCACATAATAATATATCGGTAAGTCAGTAACTCTTTAAGTTGACTAATAGGTATTCAATAGATTCAACAAATTATTCATTAAGTGAAACATTGATTTATTAATTGTAATTTATTTATTATATTAAACATTGGTGAATCTCCGCATTTATTTGAAACCTACAGGGCTTATCTTACTTATGTACAAATACAATATTAATTAATGAAAAAAAAAATAGTGTGTTCAGAGCCGGGCAGATCAATAGCGGCGCATCTGGTAAAATAAAAATTAGTGCCCCCCCCCCCAAAAAAAAAAAAATTAAATTTAAATTATTTACTTATAAGTAGGTATAATCAGTGTTTACTTATAAGCATAATCAGTGTTTACTTTAAAGCTTAAGAGTTAAATTAATTATTTTAATAATGGAAATAACAACATTTCAAAAATATTTCAAATTCAAAATAAAGATAAAAATAACGAAGTCAATTGATTTGTACTACCTAGGTACTTTGATATGACTTTTATAACAAATTCTTAAAAACAGTAAGTACCATATAAACAAGAATCGTATAAAAAATTTAAATAAAACAATACAAATAATACTTAATTATATTGACTGAATTTAGTGCAACATATTAATTAAGCAATTTAACTTTTCTGGCTTTTTTGGAAGCAAATTCTTCGATGATTGATGATGTGTAGTCCACCTTAGATGCACATATGCACATATTACAGTCGTTCTATTTTTATTATTATCTGCCACAGGAAACACATTGCTATTTCCTGCGGCTTGTATACGAGTAGATATTTATACATTGTTATAATTAAAATATTATATTACTTTACGATATAATTCGGTAGGTACCAGTTAACAGTTATCGTCGATCGTCGTGAATGAAAGTTTATTTCAATAATCAATAGTAAATTCGAGGTTTAACTAGGTACATAAATTTAAGTGTTCAATTTGTAATAGAGTTTTAATCAACTATCATCTAATAACAAATATTAATATATATTTTTTTTCAAATTCAAATTGAATGATATCAAATTTTGCACCCCCATTCCTAATCGATATTTTTTTGCGTCCCTGCCAGACACCCACCTAGCCAGGCTCTCATCCCGGCCCTGACTGTGTTACATATCAATGATTAATATATATAACGATGCATTATGCAAGTGGTGATGTAAGTAAGGATCAAGTATATCAAGTAAGTATTAGAGTATTTTTTCGAAATTTTATAATATCAACATTATTGCTAGTAGGTATATATCGTATTCTTTACACGAATCAAAATATTGATTAGTCGATTTTATAGCTTGTATAAGTGTTTTCAATAAATTTAAATGCTCAGATAAATTATACTTTAAAGATATTGAAAAGCATGTTTTGATAATTTTGAAGGTGAAAAATTCAACTCAATAGTTATAAATACATTTTACATTAAATTTAAATTAATAGGTATAATATATACGTACTGTGAATAAAATTCTCTAGAAAAAAGAAAAATAATAATAATTTGTTATTCATGTGATATTATTTTTAATGGAACTACCATAAAATTATTTATATAGAACAATAAAAATATACAAATGTTAAAAAGGCTTAAAATGTTCTAACAGACTAGGTTATTATTTAAAATCGATCAAAATATTGATAAATAATACATTTCAAAATGTTGGTTTATATTTCATAGTATACGCACCCAGAGTCAACATGTTATACAAGGAGAATAGGTAATAATAATAGTTATACCAAAAGTTAGGTTAATACCCATGTCTGAACGATTTCATTTATACAATGGACATTAATGGTACTCGTTGGGTATAGGTAAACATTTTAGGATGCAGTGATCATTAGAAAAGTTATGATTTGAGAGACGAAAGTCACATAAATTTAAATGCGAAATGAACTACTTATAAAAATACAAAATACAAAATTCACAAACCATAAATAGCTAGAAATAAAATAATAAACATACTATTTAATAAACAATTCTATACCTTATGTTTCACAATCTAAGAAATATAGAGACGACCTAATATTGTCCTTTTACAAAATATTTCATTATGTATACAGCATTTTACAACGATCTACTGATGGGAGTCTAGCGTTTGAGTGATAACAATTTATTTATGTTGATCATATAATAATGTTAAATTCATTATGGCTTAATATTTAATGTAAGGTTTTATTTATAAGTCCTTACAGCAATTATATATATATAAAAAAAAAAAAAAAATAGAAAATACATGGTATAGTTAATAAAATATTATTATTATTTTCTACTGTCACTCACAAAATATTAGAAGATGAACAACAATGACCAAGTAAGCAGGTAAGTCTCTCCTGATTTGAGAATTTTCATTGTTTTTTGGAAAAAATGAGTACAAATGTACAATAAACGGAAAATCTAAAATATGACTTAAAAAATAAAAACCATGTTTACAAGTAGGTATACGATTTCCTTAGAAACACAACCTGACCAACCGCGGCGTCTGTTCAGAATTGTTTTCAATAAGTATCTATATATAGTATCCTCACTCCTCAAAGACATTTATAAATTGGTATTACACTGCACAGTCTGCATATTATTATTATATTTTATCGTAGGTACACATACAATATCAGGTAAGTGTAACAGTATCGTCGTTGTATCAAACTCACAATTAATGTAATATAGCGTTGGACGCGTATAGTGTGAAATAAGCTTAAGACTTAACGTGTACACCACCTGTTAAAACACGACGCGCAATCAGCCAAAAAAATTCGAAGGCTTTAATTTGTTAAACACACAATGCGCAAACGTTAAACTCCACTACCGATGTACGTATTGATTATGAAACAATTTATATTATCTGCGAACGTAATTTATTATGTATTAGGCAACGTGATCAATCCATCGGTTTGGCAGATAATTAAATTATAAGTTTATAACAATATATTTTTTATGTGTGCAATCGATTTAAAAAGTTACAGTTTAGCTTATACTGTAAGTTAGTAAATAGAAACAATATCGTTGTAAAATACACTCATACTTCTCATAATTAAGAGTAAAGACCATAGATAAGACAAATATCTTAAACAAAATAAAACGCGTTACGTACTTGCATAAACTGAAATAAAATAAACAGTTTAGTTAGGTTTAATAGTTAATCCAAAAAAAAAAAACACTCTGCCATATACTCCGGTGTAGAAAAAACTGCTCTTAAAGTTGTAATATCATTTTATAGGTAGGTAAGTTTTTGAACTATAGATATCAATTATGTTAAAATATTATCATATATATTATAGTTCATAGACTCAGCTACCTCTATAAATTGATATTTCAAGACTTTTAGTGCTGTTTTGTTTTATACTTCGCGTATTTTTACATGGAGTATGGAGAAGAGTGTTTTTGTTTGCAGGGACGTCTCTAATCTTTTGTTGATACCTTATTATTTCGGGAACATTTGGTCTTACAATTATGTTTTATTTTTATTTTTTTGTTTATTGGTTGCCATAGGTGTCTGATAGTGCATTGTAATATTATCTAATTAAATGTTGAAAGTACCCTATAATAATTTCTAGTTCAATTGACCATAACTTGTTGATATTGGTCAAAATGATTTGAATACTACACCATGAAAATGTGAAATTTCCAATTAGATTATTGTATTTTCAAACTTCATTATTAACTACAAATTGGCTGCTATGCTTTCTCAAGAAATTGTTTTCGTGAATCGTGTTTCTTTCTGTTATTATGGTCCGGAAGGTTTAAGAGTGTACTTTTCCTATATGTGTATTTTAAGGCTCACTTTTCTTTTGGTACTTAGAGCAACCCTGTCGGGTTGTTAGATTGTTAAAAAAATAATAACATTGTTCTGCTATCAAGGATTTAACTAAAAATTGAAAACACGTTGCTTAAGATCATTTTTGAAATTTTAATAATTTAAGAATTCTGAAAAATGAATGTAGGCAATTCAAAAATAAACTCACACCCACTATCTAAATTATATTTAATACAATAATATAAACATTATTGTAGTCTTAAACTATGTTCACATAACACGTCATGTAAAATTCATCTAATCTATAGAATAAAATCAAATTTTAAATTACCAAAATCTAGAAAGAAAATACCCAGAAATAATGCATAAGTATAATTATTATAAAATATTTATAAAATGTTATGACTAAAAAGGAAAATCCAGTGATGTATTTTAAAAGTTCTCAATACATTTACAAAATGTTCAGTAGGAGACCAACTGTGAAGTATAATAATTTTTGGTAGCAATATAATTTGAATAGACATTTCTTACTTTATTAATTTCTTATTTAATTCTTAATTATTTATAATAAACGTTTACTTCTTTGTAATATATCCAACTTTCAACTTTGTATCACAATCACTCCTGCAGAGTATTTACAAAAATAAGATGTTATAAATGTTTGGCCCCGTTGGCTAGACCGAATGCGTAAAAATTAAGAAGAAACAAAACATGTTTAAAGAAAACATTTTGAATAGCTAAGTACATACCCAAAATGTTTGCACTAATTATCGACCATACTCAAAACGTTAGCAGAATTACAAAGTAAAATCAAGTCAAGAAAATATAATTATAGCTACACACAATATAGCTCACGTAAAATTGCTATGCATTCAGAAAAATCACACTCACCCATAATGTATAGTTTTTTTAACGTCTAAAGAGTGTTTAGATTTGGAAAATTTATTTTCTATGATTTTCATATTGTTTAGAAAAAGAAAAATACTGCTTTTGTAAATGTATTCAGAAACTTTCAAACAAAAATTGATTATAAAAATCAATGAAATAAAGAACACAAAAGATGTTTCATACCTGAAAAACAAGAAAAAAAAAATTTAAAATAAACACATTATTTGTTTAAAAATATTAAATCAAAGGCTCAGGAAGAAAAAATTACTTTGAAATATTAACACAGTATTGTTGTTATTGACTGATTTTAATATTGAAGTTCATTATCAAAAATATAATGATAATAAACTAATAAAACAACAATAATATTATCTACCAGGTATATACTAAAATATTTTATAGTATAGTATGGATGTATGGACTTTTGACTTTAAAGTAATCCTAGTACTTAGCATTTCGTCAGCTTGGAACCAAAATATGGTATTTAAAAATATAAAACTCTTCAGGACAGAAATAGAGCAATTTAAAACTTGTAAACTGTATTATCGCATTGTTGTAATGTTGTTACTACTGTAGTGTTAAACTTGTTTGGTTTATATTTTATAGATTATGTTTATATATTAATATGTTACTTCGTATTCACGCATTCATTATTAATATGTTAAAATAATAATCAGTCATAGCATAATAATAATAAAAATCAGTTATTGAAGCATTCGAAAATTATTGTAAAGGCTAAAGAAGTTTTACCTAAACGTAAACAAACTTTTAGTACTCATAGCATCCCTAGGCGGTACTTTGTGGAGATATGCCTTTTAACTCTTTTGAATTCACATATTTTGCTTAAGACTGGAATTTAACTCTAGTCACTTCAAGCCCACATTACCCTCAGAGTAATGGTTTTGCTGAGAGATCAGTACAGACTTTTAAAAAACTGTTTAAAAAATCATTAGAAACTGGTAATTGATATTGAAACAATGCTCTTAGGGTTCAGATGTATATCGATAGTCAGTTTACAAGCTTCTACTTCAGAATTACTCTACAGTAGACTGCTGAGAACAAAAATACCATAAGCTCTGTCTATATTGAAACCTAAACTTCAAAACCATGTCGAATATAAATTAAAACAACAATAAAATAAGTACAAAGCACATTATGATAAATCAGTTGTAACTAAAGATCCTGAATTCAGACCAGGTTCCAATGAAGGAGTACCAGATTTTTAATTCTTAACCCCAGCGTAATGTTCTAGATGATTTGTTTATGCTGGCTGTTTTTAGTAACTGGTCATGAGTTATTTGTTCTGAATAGGTTTTCTGGGTTTTTACTAAGTAAATTTATGTTTGGATAGAATCAATGGTCAGCTTAATGGAAAAGACTTATGGTCCATCACCTAATTCTGAACCGTCTGAATCCCAACCAAACATGTGGATGGTGATATTTTGGATGAAATGCTGTGAGAATCTAATTGGGATACGTAGGAGATATACATATTTGGCCACGGTATTCTTTCAACTGGTTGAGATTATATGGACCGATATGTGCATGCTGCAGCGGCACATAGAAGTATTGGTAGTATGTATATTTTGAATATTGAAATTTTAACGAACAAAGGAATTGTACTTTAGTGGTAATACACAGTTTACAAGGAAGCGCCGGGCTCATTAGGCTCGGGTTAAATTTGAAATTATATTTTAAGAGTGTGACTCTTGAGTACTTAACATGGTTTGACCAAATTTCTCCTGTGAAATGCACCTGTATTTATAGTCTTTGGCTATCGACGTTGGTTGGTTTTCACATTCACGTTGAGGCAACCGCCAGGTTGTTTGGCCTAGCTAGTGTGCAATCGCTTGCCTACCATGTTTCTGTTATCGAGTGGTTCTGCTAGGTTTTTGTTCGTATGTTGGTTTTTTGGTAGCCTTGAGAAGGGTTGTTTTAGTATGACGTGAGTGTACGGTTACAATATGCAAAATGTGGGTTTTAACAAAAAATTGATTTATTCTCTTTTGGTTCCAAACACACGAATTTTCGTTTACAAAAATAAAACTATGAAACTACTAGTTCAGTCAAACAACATAATAATTACGTACCTTCTCTTACTGGAAAAAAAAAATCATTTTAATGTTATTATTTCTAATACATATAATATATGAAGACTATTATGGCTTATTATGAGTTATTATGAATTTTCATGATTTAAAATATTCAGTAGGAGATGATTTTTATAATTTAGCAACTCATTGCTTTTGCTTTACCATGTTGTTCCTCAATAATGTAATATTCCTTAATTCCTTACTACTTTTACAATAATTGGGATCAAAAAGATATTTTTACAAATATATAGGTATAGTGGCAAATATTACAAGACCTACATTTTTCAATTGTCAAAAAATAGTAAAAATACCCCGATAAATCACACTGATGTGTAATTGTTGACATCGGGTGTCTTCGTTATTGAGAAATATACTTTAAAATTCGATTTCAAGGATTCTATTATATTTTACTATTAAAAATTAAATTTTCAAATTATTTTGATTAATTACAATGTATTGTCTATTTTACATTACGAGCCTATTTATAGCGTTCAACAATAAGCTTGTATTGACTTAAAATTTGTAACAATCATATTATATGATATAGTATTAGGTTTACTGATTGATATTAGGTTTATTGATTATAATAAAATATGCCGTTTTCAGCATAAACTAATTCAACATTTCAACCAACGGAATTACTGATAGTAAATTAGAAATTTGAGCTAATTCATTTTCTCTTTTTATAAATTACATTATAACAACTTATGATGGACCTTACCAAAATTAAAAATAGAAAAAAAATTAGAAAATTAAAAAATCTATAAATAGTTCAAAAAGATGCTAAATACATTGAAAATTTCAATAAAATTGATAAATTAGGTTAAATATTCAAATTTAAACAGTTCTTCTTTTTTGAGCTGAAATGGTAGGTATCAGTGTTTACCAACTTCACCCATGTCCCACTGCACATAATACACTCATGACACATTATTTTGGTAATACCATTGATTATAAATGTATAAATACTATTATAGTATTTATAATCAATTTTAATATTTCCTTTTTGTACAACGGCATATTGCTGTTTTCAAATAATCGATGTTTTAGATCAGAAAGTCTCGAAAACCCTATCGTTTTCCTTTGTTTTTTTGTAAGTTCATTTCAAGTATTTTGAATAGTTTGTTAGTTTTAATTTTATACACCAGTATTAAACTAATAATGAACGATTTCCTCCTAAAAACCACCCTAAATATGGGAAATAGAAACATTTTTACGGTTCCGAGAAACAAAATAAAACACTATTATAAGTATGTACATATTATATTATAAAGTATTAACTTTCCTAGCTCTGGTTAGATCTCCGATATCAAAAGATAAGTTCCACACAAAATACCATTAGCATGTACCTGTTATATTATAATATACAAATAAATAAATAATACGTACACGAAGTTACTGTAAATTATAATGTTTAATTAATTTACATAACTATATACACCATTTATCCATAAATATAATATTAGCATATTTGTTTATATCATAACTAAAATAAGAATTATAGAGTTTGGGGAAAAAAATTCTTTCAGACTGTTATGAAATTTTGTTCTAAACTTAATAATACATTTATCATATTAAATACGATGCAGTTAAATCAATGTGGTGTGTAGAAGGGGGGTATTTTAATTTAATATTTAAATAAAATTTGGGAAGGGGGAGAGGCTGTTCACACATATATTATATTTTTGGATTATACAGCCAATGCGGGTATTTTAATAGGGGATCCCTGGCTACGCTCCTGGACTGAAAATAGCACTTACTATGAATCAAAAGTAGTTGAAACTACTTTCTAAAGTTTCCCGATATCTCTAAGAACAATTTAACATTTTCACAAAATCGAATACATTAAAATCTAATATATTTTGTTTTAAGATATCGTTTCTTCATTCGAGACCATAAAGGGACGATCTGGTGACTGGTGCATGCTTTTACCTCATCTGCTCCGAGTAACCTTTGCAATATTAACCATTTGTAAACAAAAACAATTTTTGATTTTTTTTTTTTTTTTTGTTATTAAAGTATTTTTATTCAATCTGTTTCAATACATGAACAATGAGAACAATTGATGAAAATAAATAAAATGAAATAAAATAAAAATAAATGACAGATTATCCCGAATGTAGAGGCCTCCTAGCGGAGGTACTACGACATGAGTAGGACTAAGTTAGGCTAGCAGGTCGTGACACCACTGTCTTTTAAGTCTTTTAACTGGGTTACCTGGGATAGAAGCAGATGATAGGTCGGAGATTAACGGATTCTTATGATGAGCTAGGCGGCTATTGAAACG
>WHPZ01580186.1:13499-48741 GCA_016617965.1 Macrosiphum rosae
TTGAAACGTTTATAATGAGTTTTGGCTAGTTCAGAGACAAATGGTATTTTGAGATCAGTGTGGAGGGTGTGGTTAGAGACATAGAATGGTGCTTTTAGAATTGTGCATAGAGTTTTGGATTGGAATCTTTGAATGCGGTTGATGTTGGAGATTTTAGCAGCGCCCCATAGTTGAATCCCATAAGTCCAGATGGGTCTGAGTAGGAGTTTGTAGATCAGGAGTTTGTTGGAAGGTTCCATGTGCTTTGATGTTGGAAGTGGACGAAGGAGTCGGAAGCGGTCATTTAGTGTACGGGTTTTACTAATTATGTGAGGTTTCCAAGTGAGACGACGGTCGATAAGGATACCGAGGTAACGTATGCATTGCGCAGGGGGAAGTGGTTGGTTGTTGAAGTAGAGTGTTGGACATACTCCTTGACGAAGTGCAAAGGTACCGTGGATGGACTTGGTTTCGTTCATTTTTACTCCCCATGTTTTGTACCATGATTCAAGGGAAAAGAGATGATCTTGTATGTAGGAGAAGGCTAAAACAGGATGAGGGCTGGTTGCTAGTATGGCTTTGTCGTCAGCAAAATCACCGACTAAGGTATGGGGTGAAGTAGGCTGGTCGGAGATGTAGAGATTGAAAAGAAGAGGAGCAATTACTGCGCCTTGTGGTACGCCTGCTTTTATTTCAGTAGGAGAGGAGAAAGAAGAACCTACACGTACGGAGAAGAACCGATCTTCGAGGTAGGATTTGAGGATTAGATAGTAGTGACTAGGAAGAATAGGTTTTAATTTATAGAGGAGGCCTGAGTGCCAGACTCTATCGAAAGCTTGGGAGACGTCAAGGAAAGCACCAGTGCAGTATAATCTTTCCTCTATGGCAAATGAAATTTTGTCAACCAGGCGATGAATCTGATGGATTTTTGATTTTAATCGTAATTAATCTCAAAATCTTTGTGTGTGGACCTCTTTCCCCACTTTTTCTTTCCGTAAATAATTCCAACTATGGTTATAGTTCATGCGGAGTTTAATCACATGTTTGAATTTTTTTGCATAACATTAATTATTGACGTTTCAATCATCTAAAATGGACTACAAATAAGTAGTAATAACCTAAACCAATATTGCAAACACTGTGTGTTCTAATTAATTTTGGATTTATCATCAGGTCATTCCAGAAGAGGATACAGTAAATATAGGACAATAAATATTAAATATACTTACATATTGTTTCTGTAAAAAAAAAACAGATAAATAATAATAAACGATAGTTATTAATAATGCCTACAAGCATATACAATATAACATGTATAGTGATTGTCAATGTGATGGACCCCTTTTGTTATTTCTAGGTACCATTGATTATTTTATTCTACTTTTGTACCTTTGTATTTTACTTTTCAGCAATTTTCCTCTCCTGACACTTCTTAGCTTTCATTTTTAGTTCACATCACGATCTGCAGTCCCTATCTCTTACTATTTGACTAATGTAGTCCTGTGGTGGTCACACTGTAATGTTTTCCCCCTCAATAGGACCTTCTTAAGTAGACTCAAGACTGTTATGGAGCAGTGTGTGTCCAATTAATTTCTTGTTTTTAAGGACCGATTCATGTTTCTCCGGCTCCTCGATAGACTTCTTCATTTGTTCTGTGTTCTATACAGCTTATTCAAGCAGCCTCCTTCAATAACATCATGTCTCAAATACTAGGACTCTATCATTTTCTTTTTTACCTACTTCCTTAATACCATACCCTGCTATGCTAAAAACATAGGCTTTTAATAGGGTTTTCCTTACAGTTATGTAAATATTTCTAAATGTAAACATATTTTTCTTGCTCCGAAATGCATATTCAACCTGGTGTATTCTTCTTATTATCTCCCTGGTACTAAATTAACTGCCGTCTTCGGTTATCTTACTCCCAGATATTTGTATTCATTGAAACAACGACTTGAGTTTTTGCTTTGTTCATTTTCATTGTATTAATTTTCCATTGTGAATTCCATTACTTCTAAGATATTCTGTAAATTCTCTCCATTGTTTGTTATTAGCCCATTGTCATGTGCAAATCGTAGCATAATATCTATTCTTCCTCCTCATTATTATTATCACCAAACTTAAATTTCTTCTCGTACTTTTTTATCGCTGCTTGTACATATAGGTTAAAAATACAAACCATTATATAATCAATGGTACCACTAATGAAAATGTATGAATTCTGTTGTATGGATATTATTCATAATATTATAGACTAGGTACCTGTATTACATTAATGTGTGCTCATTTGAGAGTAAAATACCGTTATATTGAAAATACCGTTATTATTTCGTATGCTTCAAATTTGAAGAATATGCATTTAGTTTTTTGGTTTATAGTAGTAGAAGTATGACAATTAACATGAAATATATTTACCAATACTTTCTGCAAAAAAAAAAAAGTATAATGATTGATTGTTATTTATTAGGTACACGATTATATAATTTAAAGCGGTGTTCAATGTGTTGAACCCCTTTGGATTATTCTAGGTACCACTAATAAAAATGTAAGAATTCTGATGCGTGGATCTTAATAGTAGGACTACCTATAGAACATTACTATTATTTGCATATTTGAGAGTATTATTGTTAAAAATACCCTTATTATTTCGTGTGATTCAAATTTGAAGGATATGTGCTTTTAACTTTTGGTTTATGAGCCACCTTATATTCTTTTCTAATATAGAAACATTACAAATAATAGAAATTTAAATTTTTTTTTTGAATTTTCTTTTTTTGATAAGAACTTTTCATACGTAGGTATTTAATAAAATACTTTACGAACAGCTCAATGTAGGTAAGCAGTAGGTACTCTAATGTTTCTTATATTGTATCTTCAATGTCAATTTATCAACAAATGGACATTGAAGCTAATGGACGAAATAATAATATCCTACTACATTGATACGGTTCGTCCGAATAGACGGCCCGCATCGTTAATAAATAATAAGACAACTGTTTATTGATTATCACGTACCTCTATTTCTATGGTCTATGTAATTTATATATTTACAATATTTGGGGTTTGAGTAAAGTGTCGACCGGACTTATATAAGTGAGTCGACACAATCGGATGCGCTTGGGGTTTAGTCGAATAATCACCGGCTTCTATTTACATATTGGGAGATGTTTCAGTTCATAGAGTACAAATAATGGGAAAGGGGAGCCGGCCGTCGTCGGCACAAACTTAGTGAAGCGGTATCCCGACGACGAACCTGGCTAGAAAAAGTCAACTTAATTAAGTGCCTTAAAAAGTGGTGTGGTGGCCCTAAAAAGGGCCGTTTTCTTGATGTGGCGTCGGATACCGTTGATTCCTCGTCACTGCGTTGACATCAGTCGTTGGACAGCACGTCGGCACCGGTCTTAAACCGTCGAGTGGCGGTCTCGCAGATGGTTGACGGTCGGATGATGCTTATAGCCGTGGAGCAGCGTTATCGTCGTCGAGTTGCAGGTCTGTCAAGTGGCCCGTGTCCTCCTTCTTCTGTCTTGAACTCGTGTTGAAGTTGTTGAATGTTGACAGTTTGAAGGTTTGCAGTGGACTGACTAAATTTGCTTTGCTTTGTATAGACCTACTCTGTTTCAAGCTTTTCCGCTTCTTCCAGAGAGTATGGAGTGTTATTATAGATTATGTATCGGAGTTTCTTCTCTATTATTGGTTAGGTCAGTGGTCTTCTCTTGAATCGTTCTTTATGGCTTTTTCTGTTTACTATTTCGTTAATGTGTTCGAAGTTTGAGTGTGCTATTTTTTGTTTTACTTTAGTTCTCTCGTTTTGTATAGTGTCATCTATTCATGGCATGTTCAATGACATTCTTATTGCATGGTTGGATATGAACCAGTCGCTGCCCGTTACCGTCCTCAGTGTTTTTGACTGGAACGCCTCCAGCTTAGTCCAGCTTGTTTTTGTAATATTTTGTGCCCACGCGGGAGTGGCATAAATTAATACTGGTTTAACATACGCGTTATATAAATACAATTTGGTTTTTAGAGGAAGTGGGCTGAACTCATTGAGTAGTGGAAACAAAGTATATCTTGCTCCGGATGCTTTATGTAGCACAGTTTTTGTGGGAGCCGTAAAAGTAAGTTCTGAGTCGATGGTCACTCCAAGGTATTGTACTGTCTTGGACCAGCTTAAGTGTATGTTCTCGAAATTTAAAGATGGTGCTTGGTACATAGATTGGTTGGTAAAAATTATTGCCTTTGTTTTCGTGGGATTTAGATGTTATTTTCCATTCCTTGAACAAAGGAACGGCAAGACTGATTTGTTTTTATACCCTTCTTATTGCTGCGTTGTTCGTTGCTCCGGAAGCGTAGAACACTGTGTCATCTGCGAATAGCGCAATGTTAGCTTCGCTGTCTTTTGGCATGTCATTGATATACACAGAAAATAAATGTGGTGAGAGGCAGGACCCCTGAGGGACGCCCGCATTTATTTTTCTGGAGGCTGATAAGATGTCGCCAATTTTTATTTGGAATGTTCGGTCCTGGAGGAACAATCTGAGGATGTTGACTAATTGATGGGGCACATTCATTGCTAGTAGTTTGTAAACAAGTCCTTCATGCCAGACTTTATCGAAAGCTTTTTGGATTTCAAGAAAAGTTGCTGCTGTTTTATGTCTTATATTAAGGTTGTTGGTGACTGTATCAATAAGATTGATCAGTTGAACGGTTGTACTGTGTTCCGATCTGAACCCGAATTGTTCTGGACGGATTTTCGGCATTATGTATATTTTTAATCTTGATAGAAGCAGTTTTTCTAGTGTTTGGCCCATTTTATTTAGTAGAAAAATCGGTCTGTGGTTAGTAGGAATTTTGGGGTCTTTACCCGGTTTTGGCAACATTATAATTGCTGCTTTTTTCCATTGCTCCGGAAAATATTCAAGTCTAGTGCAGGAGTTGAATATTTGACAGAGATAGAAGGCTAGTTTTTTACCACCATTTTTTAATGTACGGTTTGATATGTTATCGGGACCCGGAGAACTTTTATTTGGAAATCTCCGGATTGCTTCGAGTACTTCTCCAGGAGAGAAAAATATTGATTTTTCTTAGATGGAATCGTCGTGCTGGATTACGGATACACGAACTACATCGTCGACCCAGCAATGGGTATCGGGAGAAGTGAACTGATCTTCCATTGATTGAGCAAATAGGTTGGCCTTAGCTTCAGGGTCAAATTGTAGAAGACCTTCTTGGTCTTCAAGAGGATGAATTGGAGGCGGTTTTCGAAGGAGTCTTCTGTTAAGTTTGTGAAGCTTTGACCATTATTGCGCATCATTGTCTATGGAGCCCAGAAACGTTGTCCATTCTTTGTCTTTGTGCGCTTGTAGTAGATCTCTAACTAACGACGTTTGATTATTGAGGGCTCTTTTTACAGTCGGATCTCTGGTCCTTTGCCACACCTCTCTTAGTGTTCGTTTTTTCTTAATTTGTTTTTGGATGAAGGTGGGTAAATCATTTTTTCTGTCCTGTGCTGTGAATGTGGATGAGCTTGCTTTAAGTTTTTGGGAGATGGTGGAAGTCGGTTGTTCTATCAGGTTATCAATCTGTAGTTTTGACCTGATTTTTTCGAAGGGAAGGGATAAATTTCCCATTTCTTCCTTAAATGTTTCCCAGTTTGTAACGAACAGTGGTTTGGGCGGATAAGTGTGAGTTGAGTTAAGTGATATGTCAAAAAGTATTGGGGAATAATAGGACGATAGTTCATGCTTGAGGTTTTCCAGTATGAACCCAATTCTTCCCGTTTTCATAATAGCAATATCAAGTACATCTGGACTGTGTCTGATGTCTGTTGGATATCTTGATGGCGAGGTTGGGGCGCCTACTTTTGTGTCTGGTGCTGATATATTTGTTTAATGTTTTTCCTGCCAGGTTGTTTTTCAGGCTGTTCAACGATCTATGCTTTGCGTTGAGGTCCCCTGCTATTATTACGTTCTGATGTGAGTCGAGGAGGTTTTCGATATCTTTTGTTTGGAGTGGAGTGGACGGGCTTTTATATACTGAAATTATACGAAAATCAGATTGGCCTAGTCTCATTAGTATGGATTTGTATTTGTATGTGGCTGAATTTTCGTGTTATCAAAATAGCAATACCACCTGCTGGTGGACGTCCTCTGACCAAAGTTTTGTTGGTTGTGTAAGTGATGAAATTCGGGAGTTTGAATTCTTCGTTTTTTAACAGATGAGTTTCATTCAGGATTATGTCAATTTTCTTTTCCTGGACAAAATAGAGAAGTTCAAGGCGTTTCCGATTTACACCTTGACAGTTCCAAAACATTATTCTGGTGTAATTCATAATTGGTTGAGTAGATTTAGTAATAGTGGAAGTAGTGCCACTATAGTGGAAATGATCGTTTGAACGTCGGTGTTGCCTGAGATCACTGCAACTAGGTTTTCTAGTTGGTCTGAGATAGGCTTAATGATTTCGTTGTCTTTTGGTTTTGTACGCTCATCATAGCTCATGTTTGATTGAATGAGGTTGGGTGTATTTACATTTAACGATGTCGTTTGAATTGATGATGGAAGTTTGGGATGTGTGAATTGACCAAATATAATACGATTGATTGGACGCCTTTTTTCCGTCTCTTGGGAGAAGGCTGGGCATTTTCTGTAGTTTGCAGTGTGTTCACCTTCGCAATTTGTGCATTTTGGCTTTTCATCACTAGGTTTAATGCAGTCTTTAGCTTTGTGGTTCCCAGCGCATTTAACGCATCTGGGAGCCGATCCACAGTGAACACTTGAGTGTCCGAATTGTTGGCAGTTATAACACTGTGCTGGAGTATTGATTTGTAGGGAATTGTTGTCATCAGTTTTCCCGCCACTTTTCTCCAGTCTCCCTTAAGGATTAAATTGTCGAGTGTCCGGTATTTATACCCTCTTCGGTAATCTAGTCCAGTGCTGATTGGTCTGTGGGATCTCGTTTTGACAGATGAAAATCACATCGTTGTTGGGACGTTTCTATTTACAATGTGTGATTTTCATTTGTCACTTTGTCTTACTTTCCCTATCGTCTTTGTTTGTTGGTCTTGAAAAAGACCTTTTTAGATGTTGTGTTCTTTGTTCCGCAACAACATAATGTAATACAGTGGCGTAAATAGGTAAAAAAAAATTACTTTATTCACAGTAATATCATCAAATATACTTAGTAATATATCTCGTTGCTGATTGACAGCCTTTGCTCGATATCGTTTTTCGTATACAATGATATTATATCATTGAGTTGACTCAATCATTACAGTGACTCACTTATAGCCTACTGTACACCAAAGCGACACCCACTTGCATGCCTATTTTTAATTTAATTCTTAAAAATCCGAAGCGTGATGTTCAATATTTACTCCCCAATAATGTTGAAAAGTCAAACAAGTAAATTGTTGCCCTAAACTAACAAAAACTGAATGACCCCACTGCTAGAATACAATCTTGAGATCTCCACACAGATTAATATATTATATTTAATTATTTTTTTTTTTTTTTTTATTGAGCTTGAGCCCCGCAGCTTAGGCCATTAGCTAATTTTTGTTTTTTGTTTGTAGGTTTTTGTTGGCGGGGGGGGGGAGGAACAAGTGTGTGTTTGTTTTGGCCGAATTTTTGATTTGGGCGCCCGTAAGTACCTAACTGTTATGCCCGGGTGCCCATGGCCGAGGTATAGAACTGGCGTCGGTGTGAGTCGCAATCGATGCCTTAGTCCGCTCAGCTACTCCGTCACCATTTAGTTATTTTAATAATATAATAAAAACAAAAATATACGTACGACATTCAACTAGAAAAACATATTATAATAATGAAATGCTATAGAAAACTCAAGGATTTCGCAATAGTAGACTTTTATTTTAAAACTCATAATAATTATAATTTTAAAACTAAATAATGAATAACTTCTTTTCAAAAACGCTAGTCATAAAAAAAAGATGCATAATAGCATTAATATAATCCGCTCAATAATCTATCATAAATGTGCGTAATCTACATTGTTAGTCGCTATGAGTTATTTGTATTATGTGGTTATAAAAAATTGTACTTGAAATAACTACAAAATATGGTCTTATGATTTGATTGTGACAATTTGAGTTAAATCATTAAAAAATAAAAATAACGGATAAATAAAACGAATAAATACAACGGATTTAATTGTTTTCGTTTATAAAGTATGATGTTTTTGTATAATTTGGATGGACATGGTGAAAATAACAATGATTTATGTAATATACAATGAGAAACGTACCCATCACATAAAATAATATTATAATGTATTGATGTATAGCACGTAAATACGTAATGTACAACAAAAAACACAAAAATTACTTACTTAGTAATTGATCTAGATAATAAACAAACAAATAGGAGTAGTTAATTCTTATTACTTATATTAATTGGAATAAACCTTATTAAACATAATATTATGAAAAAGTTATAGACATCTGACATACTTCCATGAGTCGCTAAATAAAAAGTCATAAATTATATTATTTACTTGACCACGTTATGAATGTTTACAAAATTAATTACAATACACAACAACAAATTATGTCTTTGATTATGATTTTGTTGAGGTGGAGATCAATAAACTATTATACCTAATAAGTAAAATAAAATTTACAAATTAATATGGCACCTAATAATAATTTTTTAAAAGTTATATTACTTGTGAAAATTATTATAATTATCATTCACCTATCTAATTACTCAATATAAAAAATTATAATATTGTTAACATAAACTTAAATTATTTTAATAAGATATGTAGATTTGTGACACAATCCAAAATTATATCTCAGGGGTAATCGGAAAAAAAAATCCCCGGAATAAAAATCCACAGGAAAAAATCTCCGGAAAAAAAATTCCCAAAGATATTCCTATAACTGTACTATTGAATAAAATCCAAAATCCACAAAGCAAATACTTATACGTATTTATAATTGTACATTATAAGATAATAAATATACTCATAACTCGCTTTAAAATTAAAATATAATATAAAACCCTATGATATTGCCTGGATAATAATCTGAACTTTAAATTTTATAAGAAGTCAATTCTCTCCAGTGACTATTAAACGCTACTCTAATTTTACAGTTAAGTCTAAACAAATTTGTTACTTGTACAGTAGTCACTCGATAATTCAAACCTCTATAATTCGAAAAACTCCATAAATCGAACTAAACGGTGAGTGCCCTGAGAAAACCTCTATGATTAGAATAAAAAAACACATGTATTCCGGTCCCCTCGATAATTCGAAATATCTGTCGGCGGGACACACTCTACAGTTAGAATTTGTTTTCACGAACCTCTTTAATTCGAATTTTCTTAAACGCTGTTATATGTAAGTTCATATGTATGTTCTATGTACACATAAAGATTATTTACTATGTATTTGACGTAGATACTCGTAATGAAACTATTAACGACGGTGCAGTGGTTATATAATATTATTATAATTATTATAGTAGCTTATAAATTTTATCGTACCTTACACACCTAATTTAAACTTTAATATGTTTGTATAATAAATAAATGTCAATATAAATTGTCTTTTATTATAAAATTGATAATTGTAGTATATAATTACATATTAATACTTTAGTTAAAAAATCATTTAAGATGTTAGATTTCATAAACAGGAAGAAGATTAATTTTAAAAAATATTAACTCATTTATAATATAATACTATTTAATTTCAGTATAATATTTGTCAAATTGAGATTCAACTTACTGTAGGTACTTTTAATTTTTATTAGTAAAGGGTATACCTATCTGTTTATAAATAAATAAAATATATTTATATAGCAATATAATATAATAAAATATATACCTATTTGGCTATTTATGAATATTATAATAATATAATAGTTATCATTCAAATTTTATATATTTTTATTATTATTAATTATTATTTTTGACAGCTGTTTTATCCAACAGTACGGTTAGGTATAGCTTTGGGGATTTTTTTCCTAGATTCATCTTAGGAATGCCACTTAGTTCAGAATTTTTGTACGCAACTTTTTCAAATGTTTTAGCTATTTTGTAATACAATGACGTAACTAAAGTGTATGGTTACATTAACTGTAATTTATAGGGGAAGTTCAGAGAGTCAATTTTTACACCTCTTGAAAACTATTTTTTACCGACTTCAGTAAGTCAAATTATAAAAATCATAAATATATTTACCTGCAGGTAAAACTATAAAAACAAACATAGTTTTTAATGAATAGGATCGTTTCTAGTACACATATTATAATATTGGTTGTCAATAAATTATTATTATTAAAATTCCAGTATTTTAGTATAATATCACGGTAATAGGTGTGTTAATCAATGAATTCAATGGTAATAATCATTGTACGTTTGCGATTAAAAACGATTCTGTGCTTGGAGAATGTCCAATGGATATGGTAGGTATCTATATATTTTTTAGGATATTTGCTACAAACTTATTTTGTAATTCGTAATTTGTTTATCTAATATTTTTTCCAACAGTAGTTGTCAAGCATGTCGTTGTCATGTATGTGTTATATTTGTATTCAATGATAAATCATTGCACACGAACAATTATTCTGAGTGAAGACGTTGTGTCATCCTAGCATAAAATATATCATTGCTATAAATAGCATAATTTTCCGGCGAACTTATTTTTATTTTTTATTTTATATATGTAGAAAAACTTGTGAGGAATCTTCTGCTAAAATGTATGAATATGTAAACAATGAAAAGAAAAATATTTAGGCATTTCTAACTGAAAAATAACTTACAACATTTTTAAAACTTCTCATGGCTATACATAGCTTGAAAAGAGTCGATATAGTTTTAAAATGTTACTATGTACAGAATACGCTAATATAGATATTTTGTGAATATTTGAAGGGTACAGACTACGATTTTAGAAAATACAACAAAATATCAAAATCGATTAATGAGACTTCGTTAATTTTTCACTGAATATCAAATATCGTAAAGATTATAAATTTAAAAGTTTATAATAAACCCATTATTCCGTTTTAATAACCTTTTTATTGTGCGTTATAGGTGGGGACAAGTTCTTCTATTAAATTTTTTTCTCAAAACTATGATGGGTGGTGCCAAATACCTTCGGTACCAGGGGTTCTTCGTACGTTTTATTATGGTCTGTAACTGTTGAGTAGAGACTGTACTTACATAATTTTAAAAAGCTCGCCTATTATTTTTATAATCACTAATGGAAATTTTCCATCTGTAGCACTCACATTTCGTGAGAGCCGGGATGTAATAGCAAAATAATAATTACCTAACCTGATAATAGACAAATCATAATACAGTAAACTTTAGATTGATGAAGTCTACAGTTTACAGAACTATTGCAAACTTCATTCTAAGAGTTTTAATTAATTAAAGTTAATTAAAAATAAAACAATGAAATACGTACAATTGGTTTCTAAAAAACAAAAGAACATCACATTAACAATAATGTTGACTGCAGCAATGATTTATGATATTTCCATTTTAAATTTGCTTATTATCGTATAAATTAATGACTTAGTTTCAAATACATACTTGAATGTGTAAATCTTGTTTCGAAATCTTTAGAACTATCTGAAATTGTATGATTCTAGTATGATATCTATTAGTATAATATCTAAGGACTACACGTCTAGGCTTGCTTAAGCCCAGGAACGATAAATTTGACGCTGCAGACTCTCAACCTATATCACTCCTGGGTATACCATTCAAACTACTGTGAAGAGTTATTTTGGATTCCATAGCACACTATATTGACAAGATATTTTCTATTAAACAGGTAGGATTTAGGGAAAATAAGGAATATGAAGAACAAGTACTTGCAGCTTTGATAGAAACAGGTTTTTTTTAAATAAAATAAACTAAAAACCAGTGTAGCATTCGCCGACATTTTTGCGGGGTACGACGCTGTTTGGAGAAATGGCCTCATGAATACATTTAGTAAAAACGTACCATGTAACAATCTAATAACACTTTTAGAAAACATTCTCACTAACCATCGCTATCTAGTTTTTATAAGTCGCAATGGAAGCAAGTGACGATCTGAAAATAATGGCCTTCCCCAAGGATCAGTGCATGCGACAATCGTGTTTAATATGTAACTACACAATATATTATAAATATAAAACCCGACAAATAAGGGATTAAATTTCAATTTCCCGATGACGTTTCGATCGTCCAGAGCCAAGATTTGAAAGATAGTAGTAGTACATTAATTGATAACCTCGCCAAGTTAAGTGACTATTTCTTTAAATGGAGACCTTAATTAGACCTAATTAAAACTGAGGTGTGTGCATTCCACCTCAATAATAGGCTAGCAACTGAAGAACTAGAAGTGGTATTAAATGGCGTAGATGTGCAACATAGCTTCAATTCTAAGCACCTGGGAATTATTTTAGACCACTCACTTACCTTTTAAAAACATATTGAGAAAACTACTAAGAAACTCCGCTCATCATTAACCTGATATAAAAACTTACTAATACATTAATACGGACTAGGAAGCAGATGCTATGACTCTTAGAATGGCAACAATGGCTTTAGTATACACTACAAAGTACATCAGAATAAGATGTCCAGGTCTGGTGTAATATAGTCATCATGTGAACAAAATAGACACCCTTCTACATAGTGCAATGATGATAATCAGTGAAACAGTGAAAAGCGCGCCCGTGGAATGGCTACCAGTATATTAGCTAATATATTACCACAATACCTGAGCAGAAAAGTTTCAATCTTCGGTATTATATCAGATTTTGAGTAACACACCTAGCCTCGGGTCAAAATCTAGAAACCCCCTCTGGAGTACAACAACGAAACTCGAAATATCAAACTTTGACGGCGTATAAATTGAATAACAACAGATATCACAAACAGCAGTTGTGTGCCTGACCTGAATATAGGTGGCACTGGCATGGACTTACCACGTGGAGTGTATGGTCCATACTTAACCGAATTTTAACAGGACATGGCCGGTGCATGGCACACCGAATGTTCCAATGGGGTTTAAAGGATAGCCATGCGTGCGACTGAAGTTACAACAACTGAACGATGGAACGATTGAAACTCAGATGGGGATTTTGAGCATTACGGTGGAAAAATTTATTTATTATTGGTTGCAATTAGTTATTCGGGCCGATCAGGTACAAGCATGCATCAAATGGAATTTTTGAACATTGCCTACCAGGGTGGCTGAGTTCAGCTTACTGTAGCGAGTTATACCTATTAGGAGTTGAAAAATCATACATTTTTAATATTTGCCATTTTTTAAGAGCAACAAAGTGCACGGGATAAGCTAGCAACTATATATTATGATATTTTTAGTATTTACAACTAGTATGTTGTAGTAATACGTTACGATTTATATTTATTATTCACTGATATTTGTTTTCATAACAAATGACCAATGAGAATTTTATGGAAACCTGGAACCGGAAAACAGCATACTTTTTACCATCCATGCAACGTTTTGGTGTCACAAAATAAATCGCAAGAAAATACTAAATAGGATTTATAAATATTTTGTTGTGTTGTTGGCAAACATACAAATATTATGTAAAATTAAAGTAGCTTAAATTTACCTTGAATATCGTAAAATCAATAATTATAATTACATCGAATATACTTAAAAAAAAAGGATGAAATAAAAATAAAATTACTTAGGTATGTATTAATAACAATTACTTACCTTCAAATCCAGCATATTTAAGAAAATCTATTAAATTTTTCAACTATCCATATTAAATTATATAAAACTATGTTTGAGTTACATATACAATAAAATTAACTAATCAACTGATATTATGGACCACTCTTGTGTTAAGGACCAATAGCGCATAATTGTTTGAGTTATTAAATATATTTTAGAAATTGTCATTTTTATAAAATCCGCGGCGGTATTGGTCTAACAAATTGGTACTGTCACGATTTCTTAAATACAAATTTAACTATATAATACTTAGTATATCTCAATGATTATTTAAAATAATTTATATAGTCCAATCAATCATTTATGGATATACTGTATTATATGTTAAATGATTATTAACCAATGAATCTCCTAAAAAATATTATGAGATATATCAATATTGTTTTCCAGTTTTATGAATTTATTCGACTTTCAATGCCCTTACTTATTCTCAAAAGACTATTAGCTGCGGAAAAATACACTTAAAAATGGAATACATTTGTATATTTTATGATTTTATATTACTTTTACATAAATTGAAAATTTTTTTCGGGAAATATCAAAAATTGATTTAAGCCATAATAGGTAACATAAAATAGGTAATAATATAAACATTACAAACTTAGGTACACACGTTTGAAGATACTTTTCTAAAGCTATATAGCCTATAATAATTTATGAATACGAAAAATCGACTTTAAAATGGAAATCAGCGTCAACTAAAAGTAGATTCAGAACTTATCGCTTTCGTTTAAGGGACAATAATTGGGATAATGAACATTCATCTCGATCATAAACACATAACAATTTATCAAAATTTTAATATTAATCATGTGAAATACAATAAATATTTTAAGTCACTATTTGTTTATTAATAATTAATTAAAAATATTACATCGACAAGACCCTAAAAACAAAACAAAACATTTTTATTAGTCAATCTTATATTATATTTTTACAATAATTTACGATATAATAATGTTCACATAATAATTATAAGACTATAAAAAAAGGTTAACCATCCATCCGATGATTTTGTACACCTCAATAAATTATTAAATTATAATATAAACTATGTTCTAGGCATATTATGTAGACAAAAATGATTTAAGTTATATTGTTTATGATAATATTAATTCATTGCTTTTTTGACTAAAGAAAAATTGAATTTCTCCAATGTGTCAACCAATTGTATGAGTTATGACATTTGTAATAATTTATTAATATATTTCAGCTGAATATACTGAAATTATTTTTTACATATTTTATGTACAGAAAATTTAAATTTCCTGTAAAATCAAAAAATATCCATTTTGATTTTGAAAAAACACTTTAAGTGTAAGTATAAACCTATCTACACATCATACGCCATGTAATGTGTATAATTAAAATCTAATAAATGGCATACATTTTGTTTTCTCTAAAGTAATAATAACATAATAAAAATTAGTTCGCATTTTAAATTAATTCTAAAAAAATCTACAAATGACTGCTGATAAAATATCAACACAATAAAAAATTTTAATGCAAATATTATAATCATTCTATAATATCAATAAATTAATACATACGTTTTAAAACATCTAGTTCGTCTTGAGAAGTAGCTGGCATAACCCAAATTGCAATTACTGCAAATGTAAACATCATTAAATAATTAATACAAAACATAGTAATTTTGATTGAATATAATAAAATAATGAAAATTAATGTGAACGTTGAAAGTCGACGTTGACCAATGAATAAAATAAAATGGTATTTCTCGATTTATTTTTTAAAAGCTATCTGCTCCTAGCCCATACCCCTCAGAACAAAATAAAATATAATGTTCGCCATAAGTTGTTTCATGTTTGTTTACGTATCAAACAAGAGAACAATATTATTTTTCGGTGAACGCCATAAATTTTATTATTATTATTTAACGCCTGAGTAAACAATATGTATTTAAAATTAAATCCAATACATAACACGGTAGTCTAATGAAGCAGGTTGGAAAATGTTATATTAATGTTAATATTCAATAATATTAAATCACACACTAATGCACGGGTGTACCTAGGGTTCTAAAATGGCATGAAATTTATTTTTTTGAAATATTTCACAAAACAAAAAAAAACTGATTTTAATCTTCTTTATATATCATGATCCGGAATTAAATACTGATAATCAATAATCAGGTATGAAATCAGTATGAACATTATCTAGCGATGATTTTATGAAACTAAAAATGAAAAAAAAAATACGTTTCGAGAAGGGTGAAAGTTTAAATTTTGAAATATTTCAAAGTGAAAGTGAAAATTATATTTGAAATATTTCATACTCGTTACCCAAGATGTACCCATATTTATTAATCTCACCACGACTAGCAGTGGCGATCAGATTGTGAACAAACTTTGTATCGGTCGTACAAAGTTGTCCAAAATGTAATGATAAATTAAATAGTATTATATCTTATCCTTCGTGTAATCATATAACCTAATTTATGATTACCATATTATGTCATTTTTTACTTACGATAAAGTAAATAATTTGTAAATGTAATACAATCATCAATTGCACAAGTAAACAGTTCGCATGTTCACAATAGTAAAGTTATATATACTTAAATGTATTTTAACTACGTATTTGAGTCTACGTAGCATAGGTTTGGAGTAGAACAAGCAAAGTTAGGGGGGGCGGCCTCTCGTCAAAAAATGTTCATAGCTGTTAATGTATGGAGTTGCAAACTTCAAAATGCATATTGCAAATAGTCGCAAACAAGTTGCAAGATATTGGCATAAATTTGGAGGGGATTGGGCAAAGTCAGAGGCTAGGTAAAATATGAAAACCTAAAAAGAATTCGTTAATTGTGGCAAAAGTAATATGAAGTTGCAAATTTCCGAAAACGTGTTTTATAAAGTTCTTACAATGAATTAATATGTGAATATCGTACAAATGAAACTTGTTAACACTTATAAAATGACATTATGACTATCTTGGTATTTTCTATATTTTTCAAATGGGGTACGGATACGTAACAACTTAAGGGGAAGGAGGAACAGGTATTTATTAGGTTGATTAGGTATCAAATCACCGATTATTTTATTTTATTATGAATAACAGTTTCGCTTTTATTGCTACTTGATATTTTCCCACTTTTTAACACAAGAGAAAATAATCAGTTAAATCAGTCAAGTTAAATACCGGGAAGAGGCTCTTTGCAATTCAAACAAATGTATAATCGTTATTATAAGTAGCACTGGAAAATATGCAAGGCTTGATACCGAACAAAAAAAAATTTTGATTTTGATTTCGATATTTATTACTGTTCTTCAATTATTTTGATTTTAATTTAAAATGTACAATAACAAATGTCAATTTAAACATTTGGTGAACATTTCAAGTAACTACCTTCGGTTATTTGTTTTTGAGTTTAAAAAAAAAAACCTTAGCACGATATTTTAAATTTTTCCCTTACAATAAAAATTTATAAATCATATTATACATATATTCTGTTTTTGTTAGTAGGACGTCTCACAGGCATTTGTTGTCTTCGTCTTACAAACGTACTTCATACCAAATTGTAAGTTAACAATAATTCATTTCACTCTGTAGTTTCTACAATTTTAGTGAATTTACCGATTGTAAAACTTAAAGGTAATAACATTATCTAGGTCACGAGAATGTTCATATTATTAGTTTTAAGTAAGTTTTAGTAAGTACATTTTAAAATGTAAAAAAATATTTTTTGGTTACAGTAAGAATTATTTAAATTATTTATGAGTACCCCTGTTTTAAATTTTTTAATCCTTAGCTTTAAAAATCGTTAGTGCTGTGCCAATATACACCATGATTGAGATAACAATGGAAGTGTATAAAATATAAAAAAAGTGACATTATATTTTTTTATGAGTTTGAATGACTGCGGGGAACACTTGTGTTTTTGTACTATCAACTTGTGATTATGATTCGCTGTAAAGTCCCCCAACTATGATTGAATACTATTTTCAAATTTATATCAAGCCAACTATATCTATTAACGTCAACATAATACAACTTTTTTCAAATATAAGTTATTTCCACTCGAATAGTCAAATGAAAAAAATATAACCTTTATACATTTTACGCTGAAAAATATTAAAATGTATACAACAATATTAACAACAGTTTCGCATACTTGATATTTTTCCACTTTTTAACACCTGAGAAAATAATAATTAGTATGCAAGTTAAACACGCTGCAGATGCTCTTTGCATTTCAAACAGATGTATAATGGTTATTATACGTAGCCTTGGAGAATATTATGCAGTGCTTGAAAAATTTTGATTTTGATATCGGTATTATTTACAGGTTCCCAAGTTTTTTGATTTTAATTTATAAAGTGTTCAATGAGAAATGTTATTGATTTCAAGTTACCTTCGGTTATTCGTTTTTGAGTTACAAAAAAAAAAAAACCATTTAGCACTCCACTCGTTATTTTTCCTCTATCTACAAGATAAGTCTATAAATCATAAATATATTTTTGTAAAGAGGACGCCACTATAGGGCATTTGTTGTCTCCTTCTTATAAACGTACAGCATGGCTAATTGTACGTTCACAATAATACATTTTACTATTTTTACTCTGTATTTTCTAAAATTAGAATAAATTTACCTCTTAAAACATTTAAACGTAATAACATTATCTAGGTCAGCTCGGCGAATTTTTTCATGTTATTATATTTAAGTAAGTCTGAACATTTTAAAATGTACTAATGTATTTTTATCGTTTTTTGGTTACAGTACGAATTGTTTATGAGAATCCTCGTTTTTAATCTGCAATCTTGAGTTATAAAAATCATAAGTACAGTGTCAATATATGGCAATAAATAACACGATTGGGATGGAAACGCCCGTGTATGTATTCAATTTAAAAATAGCGACCTTATATTGAATTTTTTTTTCCATTTTCAATAACGATTTCCATTTTTAAGGTTTTGAAATTGATTTTGATATTTTATGCTTTTCAAAATCAATAATGGATATTAATGACTAAAAATATGGTAAACAGCTTCGTAGCTTAAGTTGACTAAATATTTGTCGTTATTTAAGTACTGACAAGTAATGACTTCTAGTGACTAATGAGATGATCAGTTAAACCACAGATTATATGATTTCATAAAATCTGTGGTTAAATCAAGTTTTTGTCATATAAGAATACAAGATTACTACTTTGGAGGTATCAAAATAAAGATTTTTTATTTTATTTTGGCTGTAGTTGCATTTTCATTGAATATGTATATATTTGCTGCATTTTCTATACACCATCAAATTTTTATAATATTTTGACTTTTTTGTTGTTTTTTTTTTCAATAAATGTCAATAAAACTTTATTGATTGGATCAAAAATCTTGAAAAATTAATACAAAGCTCCTAATATATTGTTATAATGGTAATTAAAAATTTTAAAAATAAACTATCCACAACTTTTTTTTTTTATAAGCAATGAATTTTGACAAATCACGAAAATGTGCAAATTATTTTTGTTAGAAATTCATAAAAAAATTTCTTTTTAAATCTAAGGTTTAAAAATTTAATACAAGATTCCTCATACGTTTTTATACCTTTATCAAAATAAAATGTCTACCGAAAACTCAAATTAAGTTTTATAATAATTTTAATACAACGCTCCTGATATATTGTTACAATAGCATTTGAAAAATATTTAAAAACATGGACATAATTTTTTTTATATAAGAATGTAAAGTTATAACTTAAAAATTATTTTGTAGTTTATAATGTTAAAATGTTCAACTTTTATAGCTAAGGATTATAAATGTAAAACAATGTTCCACGTAAGTAGGTCATTCTGTAACCAAAAAATATAAAAATTTAAAAACGCAGTTTTTTTATAGTTAAAACGATTTTAGTTTTGTGTTTTAATTTAAAAACATTATTCGTGGGTACTTGAAAGTTCTAAACTACAATATTGTATACAAATATGATAATAAACAAATAATAATAATTCAACTTACTACCGTAATAATAATCTATACCTATACATAAAAATGGACCCTAATCCTTTGTCACACGACATCACTTGAGAACTCATTTACCGATTTGGCTGATTTTTAAGTTTCGAACACCATACATCGATTATTAAATAATGAATTGAACAAAGTATGTATCATATAGAGTTTGTACATACCTTTAACGGGCAACGAAGTGCAAGGACTCAGCTATAGTAAAAATATAAATATAGGTAAAATAAAATATCCTAGGCTGACAAACCTCCGCTCAGAAACGATTTTGTATACAGTGATATTATATCATTGAATGCAAATTTAACACCACCCAATACGGTGACCTACTTGAAACCTACTGTAAAGCAGACCGAGATCAACTTACCCGTTTTTTTCGTTGTGAAAATTCAGATTTTAGAATTTTTAAGTACCTATACTGAAAGGCCAAAACCATATTTTCAAATTCCAGATATTTTGTGTACTACTTGAGGAGGGTTCCGTGGCGACAAAATTATTATTCAGTAGATGAAAAGTAGTTGATGTTTCTAAATTAAAATTCTAATATGAGTAGTTCTTGAGTTATAAAAATGTAACACACTAATACTAAGGATACCTTATATACTAAGAACAATCATCCTTAAAAATGGTTTTACCAAAATTTAAACTATAATAATAATATGTTATATTCGATACAGTATTTGTTATACTTGAATAATTTTACGTTGTCATTATTATACATTGTTTTAATTATTATTATTATTCCATTTTAAGGTAATATTAATACTTATTAAACCTTATTATATTATTATTATTAATATTTCAAATTGTTCATATTAATAATATTATACGTAAATAATACATAATTATGTTTATGTAGGTACATAACATGGCATAAATACCTCCATAATAAATATTACACATTATTATATATAATATGTAGGTATATGAAATAATATGTAAAATAATTATTCCATATTAGTATAGGTATAAATGTATAATATTATAATATGAGAGAATAAGTAATTTTTTTAAGTGGATTTTAATATTAAAACCAGTTTTAAAGTGATCGTAGTATTATTTCCTGGTATCCTGCGCTATCGATTTATGAATAATTAATATTTAATTATAATTTATTACTAATTAAAAAGTTGTGTTCTTTTTGAAAAAATACATTCATTCATACTGTTATTTAATTTATGTTGTTCATTCACAAGTTTAATCTGAATAATTTGTAGGATACTATATGAAGTTTAAATATAATGATCGAACAATTAAATTTGTAATCATCGATAATATTTATACCTAATAACAATATTGAAATTTTCAATTTACTGAAATATTTTAATTAAACTAAATGATTGCTTTTTAACTCTGCTTGAACTTCCATAAGTTAAATAATCAATATAACTGACACTTTAATAATACATAATATAATATAATATACTTTGCTTTTAATAACGTACAATTTATATTTTATACGCGATATTGCTGTTTAATTGAATATTTATTAATTAAACCATTATATTAATATTCTTTATTGATAAATAAGGAGTTTCAGCATTTTAAATCATTATTATTATTTTTTAATTCCTTCTCTGAAATTGTTATTAATTGTACAACAAATATGCCTTGTTTGATTTATTAATTTTACATTGCGTGTTATTTATATATTGTGTGCGCCGACAATATAATATATTATGTTACCTACATAAGTTGGTTACAAGCGATTTTAAACGCGATATACGTTCATGTGATCATTACCAATTTCATACATCATTTTAACATACGGGTTTGAGTACAACAGCGGTTAATAATAAACCTCATGCTATAAGTATTATAACCGGGTACACTCGAATGGCCAATTTTCTTTTAAATAGGTAATACTCGGATTTCCTGCAGATTTTAATAATGCCATTCTATTGAATCACCCACCTACAATTACTTTGGGTAGTTGACCCTTTTGCAGTTGTACGTACTGAAATCGCCTCCGACGTACGAATAATTAATCGATTTCTATGGTCCCACAATTACTTGGTTGAATCTAAGATATTGTTTTTTGATTTTCAACATTTAAAACACGTCTTATGAACGCAGCACACAATACACGATATGGTTAGTCCAGAAGGTTGCAAGTCCACCATTCTTATGTCAAAGCAAACGTTAATAAATTAAATAATAATAGTCAATATGAATGTGTGATGGTATATAATATTACTATATAATAATATTATAATAATTCAATAGGCCTAAGCTGGCTAATAATACGTTTGTACAATGAATATAACAATAATGAATAAATAGGCCATGGCTGCAGTCAATACCACGGTCAATAAGCGGCTATAAAAAAAAGCAATATTTTAATAAAAAAACACGCCAACACCGCAATAGTAATTGGTAATAAAACTGAATATAATAGCAAATGGTTATGACCTTTTTGACCCTATTAGTACCAACAACGAATAAAATATTACCTATATAATATTTTTAACGTTATGAAAATCAATAATTAATTTATAGAATAGGCATATATGGTATGGGATGAAATTCGAGTCCAGTGATTGGGTGTATTTGAATTTCTTCCAAAAACTACCTTAGGCAAGTCGAGTGAAAACATGTCACTTATACCTACTTAGATTTGGGAGAAAATTCTGCTTTGAAGCCGTAAACGTAAAACCAACACCAGAAACCTGTTATAACCCGAATGGTTTTTTTTTTTTAAAAAACATCACAAAAAACCCGAATACATTTTTATTTTACAAATTTCAATATCATGATATTTTATAATATCTATTTTTTATATTTTTACTATCAATCGGTGTTAGTATTATTAAATATTTCTCGCTGTGAAAAATTGTTGACGTATTTGCACCGACGTATTTCAAATATATTTATTCCATAGTATATCATCCGTTAGTAATATTTTACGAAACACTAGTTTTTTCTGAACAACTTAACACCAGTGTTTACTCATATCACCCCGAATAATATCCGAATTAATACGGTTATGAGAACCTAAACGTTCGTCGTTCAAATGTTTTATTCCGATGATTTTTGCACATCCAATAATGCAACAGAAACCCAAAACCCGAACAAATGTTTCGGTAGCAAAACCTTGATTATATATTATACTCGCCTAATAATTTTGACCGGACATTCGGAAAAATAAATATTGATTTTGAATTTTATGAATTTTTAGACATCCGATCGTAATGTATAATATATTATTCACGAAACGCGTCGTTCGAACGCTCGTTTCTTATAGGACGTATATTTTAATATTACGCATGGCAATAAAACCATCTCGTTTCGTTAATTCCGTTTGAAATATGTTCACAACACTCGTTAAAGTCTCCCGCGTCGAGTAGGTATATTATACGTATAATGAATAAAAAAAAAAAAAAATGTAAACTTTCAATTATACTAATGGCCGTTAACAGTTTATTTCGAGTCGTAATTTATGAAAACTATGTATATACGCGACGGTTTATATACACACTCACATATATGTATATATATATATGTAAGTGTGTAATGTGTATACTGGCAGTATAGGTATTCCCGTGCACATATATACCTACTGCCTAATACTTCATATGATGGGTATGCACTTATACAGTATACACATATAAACCTCGTTTCTAAATATATTATATATGACGGAATATTGTAGTCGATTTCGGCAAAACGATCGATCGCGAATGATTATTATAATACGGCTCGGTATAATATACCCGTTAGACGTTTTATAGGTATAGAGGTACCTTATCGTAATAATATATGGAGAATAATATATCACCAGCGAGACTGGTGCAGCATATCGTGGTTGTTGCGTATACACTGCACACACATACGGCTGAACACGCGCTAATATAATATTATAATAGAAAGACTATAGGTATACGTGAACGTTTGACCCGCGGCCCGTTTCGATTTCGATTATTATTATTATTATTATTAATAATAATAATAATAATAACGTCGAAATAATAAAATTGAAATCTGACGCGGTACCGGGGAATGATTGAAAAAATCGAAAAGAAAAAAAAAATTCCTACGACGTACGTGCATGTGTATAAAACGAACGAGGACCTCACGGGGGGTGTCGATATGCACGCTGGTCACGTGCGGTATCGTGCTCGATCCGCGGCCGAGCAGCTCCACCACCGCGACCAATACCAATAATTAAAAAAAAAACGTATGCGCGAGTATACCTAGGTACGTAATAAATCGCCGATCGATTGACCTCCGTCGCGCACACTTGAAGAATAATATCCTCCTCCGATATACACACCGCAATAATAATAATAATAATAAATATTAATAATAATCGTTATATATTATTATAATACTGCGCTAGTGTGTTTGTGTGTGTGTGTGTGTGCTCTTTCCACCGATTGATTTTTTTATTTTATCCGTTCGGCCCCACATGCCCCCTCCCCTCCTATCATCAACGTCCAGCTGGGTTTCGCCGAAGACGACGTCCGGCCGGTCATCGCCGGACGTTCGCAATCGTCACAACGACAATATACAAAATATGACATCTTAATAATACATTCTGTGGTTCTGTTTCATATTACAAAGATCGATATATCTATATCTATATGTACACCTGCGGGCATGTTAGACACGCGACCCTCGCATCATTTTCTATGACCCGCGGATAGTGATATTAATGAACAATCAATTTAGAAAAAAAAATTATACGATTTTCCTTTCATTTCACAACTATGTTAGTGAGAATTACACGCATTATGTTAACTTTTCTGTCAAATCTTCTGATAAACTGTAATTGATTAAGTATTGCGTATAGTATTGTAATTACCTAATGAATACAATTATTACAATTTGTATATGGCCTACTTGGTAAACAACTATTCAATATATTTGGCCCAGTCAATATTTTGAGTTTGATGTGTCTGATATACACAATGGGTAGTGTGTAAATTGTAAGGCCTCCCCCCCATAAGCGTTATATTTAAACATAAAATTAAAACAACCACCGGATAAAAATCCTAGCTATACTAGTCCGGTTACATTTTACTGGCTGAGGCCTTCTAGTTTATTCATATTTGTCTAAAAAATTCGCAGAACATTATGTTTCATACCACAAGAAGGTTATGTTTAAAATTTTACTTTGCTCATTTTTGCATATTTTATCGTTATTGCGTATACTTACATGCATATTTGAGTATATTAGACAAATTGAGAGCATATACAAGAATAAACTTGAAAATTTAATATTAAATTTGATAAGATATAACATAAAAATATTACTTTCCGAATGTCTGAGATCTATCTATATAATATAATAATAATATAAATATTATCGATGAGGTAATTCACTAACTGACCGATAACTTCGCGACGCGTGTAGGAAGTAAGCTTCAGTTGTCCGTCATAATTTATCGCATACTGTCGGTTGATTTCATCGTGCAAATAATTTTTCAAGTTTTTATCATAAATTACAATTTTTTCACAAAAATATTATAATTCATTCATATAGGTTCTCAGTTTCGGCTTGACACACCAAAGGCCAGCGGATCAGTTTTTTTTTTAAGTGGTCCTAATGCCCATAATGAACGGACTTGAGCCCCGCAGTAAAAAAAAATCAATTGTGCCTAAAAATTACGTAAAATTAAATATTTCGACATATACATGACAGAGTCCCTTCTTCAAATGACCTATATATAAACAGTAACACGCCAAGAAAACAAAAAATGTTAAAAAAAAAATAAACGGAGGGGCCCGGCCGGCCAGGCCAACACTGTGGGTTCCATATTATTATTTCAACTAATATTAAATTTTTTTACAACATACTTTAAGTGCGTGTTGTTTGTTGTTTGAAATGCGTATGTTCATACAATATGTTTTGAGTACACTATAGAAGACCTCAGGCCTACATAATACTACGCATAACCTACTCCCCGAACCGCGCTCGACTTATTCGCGGACCGGATATAGCTGCGACGGTCCGCCTGGGAGACCACTAAGGATTATAATATTAATATAATATACAGGTACCTATCGTTTTAATATCCTGATATTATATTGTAAGAGGACGACCGAATATAATACAATGCGTCGTTCGTTGGTATACGTCGGTGCCGACCGGCCGTGAGACAAACGGTTTCCGTTTAAGTTTCGATTTTTTTTTTTCGGCTTTACGCCGACACGTGTAATATAACGAAATACCTACCGCACATCTTATACCTATTATAGTCACATATATACCTACATAAGTACGCGTGGTGCATAACATTACAATTTATACGTACGTTTCACTGACACACACGTATTATACACTTGTACGCGAGTCGCTTCTTCTACCGATTAGTGAGCTATCGCGCGTATTAGCCGCGCCTTGTTGTGCGTACAGATATATTATTTTGTTTTATTATTATAAATTATAATATACCGCAAGCGAAGTGTATATACCTACTATAATACTGGTATTTTATCGTATATTTCACCGCGGTGACGATGACGACGGAGGCGGTAAGGAGGAGGCATATATACCTATAGCTAATATTATTGTAATCCACTTACCTGGCTGTACGATAATTTTCGATGAACTCGAAGTTTGCGTTTTCGAAACAAAAAATATGTTTTTATATCGTTCGAAACAGCTATGTGTAGGAGCGATCAGCACTATAACACTGTACATTTTTACAGAACAATATTAATTGTTCATAATAATATTACACATAGGTACCAGGTTTTTAGGTTTTTAATGACCCATATTTCGGATTTCGTTATAAAAAGCAGAACTAGTTTAAAGTAAAGTAACACTTTTTGATTAAAATGGAAAGGGCGAGGTGTCTCCAAAAGTTACTCACTCAAAATTCAAATTGTGTTAAAACGATTTTTAATATTAATACCGTAATTATATGAGAACATTTTAGAAATGCACTATAATAGAAAAAGTAACAGCATTTTTTGTTTACAAGACTTCACTTTAATGTGTTATAGTGAACTAAGTATATCTAAAAATAAAAAACTAAATATTCTTTCCAAAAACATAAGAATTGACTTGGAAAATAGAGCATATTATGCAGCCAGACAAGGAGACCATTTGATCACACCACAGTATGAGTAAGTATAATAAGTATATAATAATATTTTTAAACACCAATATAGAAAACATTGGATTAACAAGCCATAGCTGGATTGGCCCGGTGAGTTACAGAGTAAAACTCAGTGGGCAGCGACAATTTTGGGAAGTTCAAGTCATGAAGGGCCATTGACTGAAAACATGTTAAAGTTTAGAGTTGAAGAAATGGATACTACAAAAAAAAAAACTATGCACTATGAATAAGAAAGTACCCAAGGGCCGCCAGTTTGTAGATGGGCAGGTAAAGTACGGAAAACTCGGTGAGCCTAATTTGTCCGATCCGGTCCTGGCACATACAATTTTTTAAAAGGTAATATAAAGCGAAAAGTATAATTATATTAATTAACACCTTATTCGCATATTTGTACTAATATAGGTAATATGCACACATTTCTGCGCAGTCAAATAATGCATTTCTTATATTTAAAAGAATTGAGATCATTTAAAAAAAAAAAAAATACGAATTATGTCATTTTAGGGGGAAGGGGTCAATTGTTCAACCCTGAATGTTTCTCGTATTACAAACTCAATGTAAATTTGACATAAGCATGTAAATGCATATTTTATATAGTGCATATTCCTAAGGTTTTTAGAGCATAACATATATCCGGGCCTTATAACACTTATTTCGTGACACAGGATAATAATAACTAAAGACCATCGTTGTCATTTACGCATAGCATACATACGTACATAGACAATAATAATAACAATATCGCTAGGTACCGCGTGCCATAACTCTCGGGTCACAGGAGTTTTATATAGGTAATGATAGTGGCTGGTATACACTGCATCCACTGCAGATAACAAAAACAACCGAAAAATATATAAAAATGCGATTGAATAGACAACCTTACAATAATATTATATTATTATGGACGTGCAGTGGACGACGACTACACCACGAGCAGACACCCGGAGGAGGTGGTATAATAAGTTCGGTTGCTGCGGCGGGTGATATAATAATATCACTCTCCATATTATTATTATTATATATTAATACCCGTCTGTATATATCATTATTTTATACGATATAATAATATTATAATAAACTATGCGGGGGCACCTGTTGCAGCTCACACCGTTTCGTCGTGCTCGTGTGAGTTGGTACCTATATACGACTATATATATATAAACCACCTGTGCGTGCATGGTGAGTCTCAACGACCGCCGATTTTTCATTCACGAAAAAAATAAATCTAAAACCGTAGATTTAAGGCGGCGGCTGTGGTGTCGTGTCATAATGAAACACATCGTGCCCGCAATATACATATTAATATTATACACCTAATATTTTATAGGTACCTCTACTCGTGTGTATAATGCATTATAACGTTGTTAAATTGTGACGGTGATGAATATTTCGATGTTAATGTCCGGCCGAACGAAGCTACCTATATAACATTACAATGTCACAGGTACGCGCGTATATTGTTTTATTATTATTATTATTATTATATCGCGGCGCATTATGCTAATAGATCGATTATTGAGGTGGGAAGTGATGGGACAGGAGCGTAATATGAGCTTATTATTTTATTTTTTTCGGTGGGCGCTAAAAATGAAAAATATATCATGCCGACGGATTACACGCGGTAGCAAAACCGCATCGGACGTGTACATAAATTATATTACCATATATACGTGTGTGTGTGTGTGTGTGTGTGTGTGACAATATGGGTTTGGGGATACCCATACAAAACATAGGTTTCATTTATTATTAATGGGCGCACTGCAGGACCAAGTCATGGGTAAACGTACCGTCTGCTTTTTGAATGAATTGTGTCCGGAATATTATCGTGTTACTTTTTATACTTTTTATGTCTTAGCATTTTCAAATAAATAAGGAATTTTTAAGGAATTTAACTATTTAAGTAGTATCCTGTGACAATAGGTAGAAATACTTGTTTTTTCACACCCTTTTTCACTGTAAATTCTCAAGCGCATTATATAGTCGATGAAAAAATGCATCAATATTTTCGAACATCAGTCGAGTGCTTAGCAATAATTTACAAGGTAAAAGAGGTGTTCTTATTTGAAAAATAGGAGTTTGACGGTTGCCCGCATTGGATATAAAAAAAAAAATGTTATAAAAGATTTTAAAAACATTATATTACGGTCTTCGAGTGTAGATACTTAAAAATTCCTAAAACCTTAGTTTGAATAAATGCACACTATTAAGGATAACAGGAGCTAGGATAATGATGTCATGCTCGGTGAATCGTAGGCCGTAGGTATTATATATTAGTAATATTATTATTGTAAGTACATATTAAATACACAACATTATCAGTTATGACGTGTCGTACACGAATGAAACGACTATGAACGGCATTTTTGATTTTCGTCTTTCGTTGTTAATCCTTATAAAACGTATAATATTATACATATAATACGATTCTCCTGTACATATTATATTAAAATATTATAAACGTACCGAAAGAATGGCACCGCCCTCAATTATACAACTACTAAAATTCGAGCTGTTTGATTTGAATACATCTATATAATCAATCCATCAGAAATGTGGCGCCCCCAATCAATTATGCTCATTTTTAAGTAGGTACATAGCATTTTTAATTAATAAATAAGCAATTTTAGGAATTTTATTTTGCAATTTAAGTAGCATTCTGTCCCTGTGACAATATATAGGTGCAAACTTGTTTTTTCTTATAAAAATATGATAAGCACCCTCTTTCACTGTACATTTTCACTGTACATTTTCTATATAATATAGTCGATAAAAAATGCATAAATATTTTCGAAAATCAGCCGTGTGCTTAGTAATAATTGACAAGGTAAAAGCGGTATTCTTATTTGAAAAAAAAAATAAAACTGTATGTATAAAAAATTAAAAAATATTACAGTCTTCGAGTGTAGGTACTTAAAAATTCCTAAAACCGTAATTTTAATAAATGCGCACTATTAGGAAAACAGGAGCTAGGATAATAATATTATACTCGGTGAATCGTAAGTGTTGTAGGTATACGTAATATTATTACTGTACATAACATTATGACGTGTTGTACACGAACGAAACGACTATGAACGGCATTTTTGTTTTTCGTCTCTCGTTGTTAATCCTTATAAAACGTATAATATACATATAATACGATTTTCCTGTACATAATATTTAAATATATACATAGAATGACACCGCCCGCGCGCTCATAGGTAATAAATTCGAATATTATAACTAAACCAGTCACGGCGGCCATCGTCCAATAATTTACCAATTCCATCGTTCGTTGTATAATAATAATAATAATAATAATAATAATAATACGCGCCATAATATATATATTATAATACGATATTACATTATATTATTATTATTTCGTTGGCGAATTTATTTTCGTTGCCGATAATCTCGTTGTAAATAACTCGCGATTATTTTTTTATGTAGGTATATGACACGGGTGCGGGTCCTAAAAAAATAATAATAATATAATAATGTTAATATAACGATCCCGCAACAGGTGATCTCATTGATCCGCACTTATGCGGAGTGTTGGACAAAAACGTAGGTAGGATAATAGCTGGTATATAATATTGGTGCCTATTACTATTATATTATTATTGTGTTAAGGTGAAAAAAAAATTTCCAAACGCGAATAAAATTTGTACGATCGTAATCGTTTGCGAAACAAACGCCGTCTCTTCTAGACCTTCCCACTTATCGTTATTAAAATCAAACATTTTTATATTTTTTTTGGTACAGATCACGTAAGTCAAAACTATAAGTCACTATCAGTGAAATTTGTGTTGGTCATAACACTTTAAGTCACATTAAAACACGGTACAAAACACGTATGTCTAGTTAAGAATTGAGAATCTAACAGAAATAATTTTAAAATGGTCTTAATATTTTAAGTCAAGTTTAGTAATAATTATAAATGCATGCCCTAATAGCGAAAGTCATATAAAATAAAAATCCAATTATCTTAAGTATACTTGGAGAATAATGAAGAATTGGTTTTAAAGTTCTACTTAATAGTTAACATAAAAGTTGGTACACTGAATATTAAATTAAATTAGTTATCAGTCCAGACACTATTGTCTACGATTTTCAATGTTTTATTTAATCTTCCTGAAAACTAGACGTTTTTGACTTAAGACTACTATACGTCAAAGAATTGATAATCCCCTCCTAATATTACTTCTCCTAATTAATGCACATATTATCAATATTAATTTAACAAACAACGATAACATGATAAAAGATAATAATTTTGTTGAAGGAGGGGGTTAGCTATAATTATCAAACGAATATCCGGTGGAAATATCTTACCACCGGTAAATTTTTTGTAGTAACCGTTCACTATTAATTTGTCATCGATTTAATCTAACGAATTTGTGGTAAATTATATACAAGGGTGTTCACATCAGACTTTGTGAAGTCGATGACCTAATTACCTATGTAGTATTATTGTGAATATTGTGATAGTGATGAGTTAAAGTAGAATATTATTATTGAAATATTACCTACTGCCTATACTTTATGAACGGCCGTTGCTGTAAAATGTACAAAAACTTGACTGTTTCAAACAGGCTCATATGATATTATAGTTTGCTTAAAAATTAAAATATCAATAAAAGCCTCTCCGACATGTCTCAGGCGGTATATAATCTTACGTTTAAAACGAGCAATTCGTTTAAGATTTTTTGAATATAACACAGTAAAGTGCTGCAGGAACGCGAGATTTGCCACGTTGTACGTTTGCAGAAAGACAACTCGGCGGGTGTGGCGTCCTCTTAAAAATAATAATAATAATAATAATATATTATAATGTAATATAATATATATAGTCACCGGGCCGCAGTAATATTATACGACGACGCTGTCCTCCCGTAAGTGACGGTAAATAAAAATTATTTCGGAACAGAGTACCCTATACTACTATTTCGACGACGACTATAATAAGCGTATATATAATATATTAATATCAATATATTCTATGCGTATATATACACAATAAATAATATTATACATATTTATATATATTTGCCGGTGTATACGGCGGCGTAAACACGATATGATAATATGTATTATATTCTGCGGTGTATATATATATAGTTATATAGTTATATTACAGTCAGAGGCGTCGCGAGCGTTTTCGACGGTTTATATGGATAGAAACACCGCCGACGACGGTTATTTGCGAAGAACAGACGTAGTCGTCGTCAGGACATTGTATTATTTATTATTATAATATTGTGTGTGCTCTGTCATTTAAACCGTGCAAACAAGAAAGGAGACGCGACCGGTGTCCGTTAAAACGTTTTTCGTTTTTCGTTTTTTTTTTTCGTGTGCGTGTCGTCTCCGAGCAAACATAGGTGCGGCGGCGTGGTCAAGTCGAAGATCGACGAGACGACGGCTGTTGTAGAGCTGTAGTAGTCACCTGGAGATTGTAAGTGTGTGTGTTTATGCGCATGTTGTATACTGCAGGTAGGTATAATATTATTATATTATATAGGTACCTGTTGAGGCGCGAAAAACCAAAGACCGCTCACCGGATATACGTAATATGTATATACGAAAACATCGTCCACGCGCGTTTTGTGCCCAAGAAATAATATATAATATAGACGTATATAATAATAATAGTAATAAATATGTATGTGTGTGTGTCTACGAGCGATGAATGACATATTTCAGAACAAACATAACCGCAAACCGGTCGCCGATATGACATTATAATATTGTCCCCCAATATATTATTATTATTGTAATAAACACGACAGACACGCGAGACACTCCCCGAAACGCGCAAACAAAACGCGTACGATATAATATATAGGTACCTAATATCATTGTATATACTACCTACCTATTTATCTAATATTATTGTAAAACACACATCGGATATGACCCAGAATATTACCCACATAATATGTACCTATAGAGATTAATGTGTCGATTTGTATTGCGGTCGCGGGCTAAAAGTAAATAAACAAACAGCGATAAGCACACACCTGTGTCTGCGCCGATTTCCCCTAGGTAGTTTTAGTACGACTGCAACTGGGTACCACAATAAAACCCTTAAAGAGTGTTGATATTACTAGCTGATCCCGTGCACTCAGTTGTCAAAAGACAACTCTAATAATTATGATCGTTCAACTCTTTTTTAGGTGTTACTCACTGCAGCAAGTGAAACTCAGCCACCCTGGTTGGCAATCCGACTAGGTCGGATCGCGGACGAAGTGCAACTCTTCCACCTCGGTAGGCAATGTTCAAAAATTAGATGTGATGCATGCTTGTATCTGATCTGCCCGAACAACCAATGGCAACCATAATAAATAAACACTAATTTCTACTAATTATTATTTATTTCTACTATAACCAATAGCAACCATTTATAAACGAAAATTCCCACCGTAAATATCAAAATCCTCGTTTCAGCAATTCCCAGGGTCAGACCAAGGAGGGTGAAAAATACTTTACGTGTCTGTTCAAGACGGATGAGTCCATAGTTGTTTTGGGGGCTGTGGGTTTGGGTGAATTACCTTATTAACCGCTTGATAAAAATAATGTTTTTTAGCGAGTTAATGATTTAAATAAAATATTAATATATTATATTGCACAGCCCAAAGATCCCTAAACTTTATAATTATTGCACAAATTTTAGTTTTGCTAGCACATTGGAAACACGAACTCGTTATAGTGTTATAGCATTAGTCATTACTTATTACTTATTACGTATAGTGCAAAACTGGGCATTAACGAGTTAAAAAGATAAAGGTAAGTTAAAAAGTTAGTTTTATTTTAACTTTTTAACTTAACTAGTTTCTTTTGGCTTTTCATTAGCTTAACTATTAACTTACTAAATTTCTTTTTTAAGTAATGTGAAATTAACGAGTTAATTTTATATTCTGAGTGGAACGATGAATGTATTGATTTTACAATGATATGTGTGTGTTTTTTTTTATTTATTTGTTTGTGTCTATCATCACCTTTTAGGACAGTAAAAGTGCTTGGATTTTCTTCAACAGTATTTTTTCTAAAAGGAAAGTGAATCTAGTTGGTACTTTGGGGGAGTCAAAAGTAAAATTTTTCCAGTAGTTTTCAAAAGCGCAGTGAAAAACAAAAGAAAAATCTGTTTTCGAGAAAATCGATTTTAGTTATTGGTGCAACTCTTAAACAAACGACGTACGTATATGCGATTTTGACTGAATGTTTATATTAGTATTTTCTATACACCACACAATTTTGAAAATATTTTGACTCTTTTTGAGCTGTTTACGGACCTCCTGATATACTGTTACAATACCAATTGAAAAACATTAAAAATGCATAGGCATAATTTTTTTTTATAAGCATTTAAAGTTCAAATTTCGACAAAATTTAATAATTATTTTGTAGTTAATAATTTATAAAAAGTTAAACTTTTATAGGTAGAGTATGAAAATTTAAATCAAGGTTCCACGTAAATAGGTTATATTTAAATTATTTATTCACAATAATATCGTCAAATATATTTAGTAATATCATAGGCTGACTGACCGTTTTCGCTCAGAATCGTTTTTCTTATACAATGATATTATATCATTGAATTCAAATTTAACACCATCCATTACAGTGACCTACTTGTAATCTTTTGTACAGAAGAGCGACACCCACTTGCCCACCTTTTTTATGCTGTAACTGTATTATTACCGCATATAGGTAATAACAAAAAAATTCAAGTAAATTAAATTTTTTATTTATTCATATTAATTTAATATCATGTGAATTCATAGAATTATTTATTTAGGAGTGAGGAAGGCTATGCGTTACTTTTGAGAGTTCCAGCCTCCTTAATTGAGCTTGTCTATTAACTATATCCGTTGTTCATTAATCATTATCATATTAATATTATCTGCAGATTTCAGTTAAAACTTATAACTTATTACTATTATTAGGTATAGGTATAACATTAATATCGTATTCATACACAACTACATATAGTCATCTGGCTATAATTGAATAAGCAACTTTTCCGTTTTAAATGCTAAAAACGAAATAATATTATATTAAATAATGCCTTAATGTTATAAATAATAATAATATCTTGGACCATAGTAACAAGATTTATTTATTTATATTTCAGTTTTAAAAATGAATTATTCACAAAGCAATGCCGGACGAACTTAGAGAGAAACGCTGGTTGAGTTAGATAGAATCATCGGGGAATGTCCAGGAACTGGAGTGGCGCCTAACTGGAATGGCGCCCATATATAACGAGACATACTGCACTGAGGACACAGAGAGGACTACCAGCGGGCTGTCGGACCTGGACACCACGAGGCCGATCCCGAAGGAACGCGATCGGCCTCCTCTGCGGTGACCGGGCCACGTTCTCGTTGGGCCGCGACTGCGGCTCAGGGTATTGGTGTACTACAACGTAATATGCGGCCGAACGGCCGGCGGCAGAAGAGGAGGATGCGTGCTTGACGGCGGAGATGGATAAAAAAAAATATGG
>WHPZ01580187.1:1215-11622 GCA_016617965.1 Macrosiphum rosae
TTCCACGGATAATCCGCAAAATTAAATTTTATAATAAAAACTAAATTGGAGATTGAAATTGAAAATTATTATTACATATGTATTATTAAAAAAGATACACATGTATGTACAATGAATGTATGTACATGTATGATGAAAAATTAATAAAAATTATAAATTATTTATGTGCAAAAAAATCAGTCACAAATTGTTGTTTCTTTGTTTGAAAACTCTTCTTTTTAATCATGTATATTAACGTATATTGTATTTTTTTGTATACATATAAGTATGTAGACGATTCCGTGGAAGACAGCGGATAATCGAGAGTAAACTGTAGAAGTTTTCATAATACATTGGAGTATACTCTGTCCAGAAAAAGAGCACATCCAAATGAACACGTCGCACCAGCATTTTCAAATATTAATACTTTACATAGCCATAACTCACTTCAAAATTAAAATATTGTAAAAACAAGAGAACACAGAGAATGGTGTTACCTAAAAGTTTGATAATAGGTCAATTCTTTCTATTATCAAAACTGACAATACCCTATTCAAACTAACGAACGAAAATTTGCTATGTAGTATGTGTGTAAAATGGAGATAGCACATGCGGGTCTGACGTCCTCTTAATGTGAATACTATACTGAGTGCGCCGAGAGAGCGCAAGTCGGCGGCGACCAAAACCCGTCGTAGTCCGCGCATCGTACGGCATATGAGCAGTCGACTTGGTGGGAGAAATTAGACCTCTAACCCGCGGAGACCTGCGAAGCCGACTTGCGCTCTCCCGGCGCACTCAGTATACAACGCCGTTGAAATAGATAAGCTTTGGACACTGCCCAGTTGCATTGGACAGAGTATATTTTTTTAACTTACATTTTTAACTATCAAGTTAAATTTATATTTTTTTAATTTGTTTCTCCTTAATTAATAGGTAACACATTATGACAAAACAATTATTAGTTAAGAGATATAGAGTTATTTAAGATAATTTATATAAAAATGTTTAAAATAAATTAAAGATCAGAATAAAATAGTTACTTCTTCACCAACAGGTGTAGTCACTGAGTTCTTCTCTAACCAATTATCGATTTTTGGTATATAATGATTGATTATGGCTCTGAAAATTCAACAGTATTATTTCAATAATTATGGCTATAATAACATTTTAAACATATCTTACCTGATATTGATTAAACAATTGGACAATTTTGTGGCAGATAACTTGTGTTCACTAACAGAAGAAGAATTTCTTGATGCTAAAATGTATTAAAACATATTAAAATTAATTTTTTAACAAATAGAACTATTTTATTATATTTTATTAAATATATATTATTTAACTCAACACTGATTAATATAATGAGTCATTTTTTTTGTAATAAATAATAGAAAATTTCTTAAGCAATGGTATAATTTTAAGTAATAATAAAATGTATTATTTGTATTTATATTGCAATTCCGTAAATACTTACATAAGACATATATATTGTCAAATACTGTATGCATCCTAATAATTTCATAGTACAACTCATCGTAACTGCTTGGTGATGGAAGTAGCATATCGCCGTAGGTAATGAACAAGTTAAATATATTTACAATCTGTTGAACAATACCATATTAACAAGTTGACTGCCATGCGACCGCCAGCAGTCATTTGTAAATTTCAAATGTTATGTTTTTGCGATCACTGGCGGCCACAGTTGATTATTACTACCACGCCACATGACCGCCGGCAGCCGTAAATGAATATGGTTTTATATTATTCACTTTTACATGGCGCTACAATAATGCACCAAAAAAGCGCTGTGGCGTAGCTCGAACATTTATACAAATTTTTTTTTATATTTTTAAACTTTTTTCAAAGAAATAGTATAATATACAAATTTGGAATGACACTGAAAAATATACTTGGCGTTCAGATGATGCATATTGTGTGTCCGCCGCCGGCCACATGGTAGTCAACGTGTTAATATATGAATATACTCAAAAGATTTATACAATATATTATATTTAGTTAAACAACGTTTTTGGTATGTTTTTAGTTTAACTATGCTCACTTGTATTCCTAAATCATAAATATTCATATCTTGTGAAAGTTGATGTTCATAAGTCATTAAAAATTTCAAAAGTGTGATTAAGGAACTCCATAAATCTTTCCAATTGTAACATAAACGCACACTATTCCGTTTTTGGTAACATATTATGCGATGAATTATGCTTATACATTTCATGTATTGGTCAAGTGGCAATTTTTTCATCATGTGCCCCAACATAAACTCAATCATTAAATCTATAATATGTACAAAATTTATATGAAAATGATTATTTGATAAACAACATTAATAATATTAATTATGAATATCATAAAATAACTATGCAAACAATAAGTACAATGTAATATTAGTTATTACCTAATAAAGCAGCAGCCAGAGGTTTTGGTGACTTGTCTGGAACAAACATATATCGTCTGGTAGGTGATCTATAAAGATCGACTTTAAATTGTAAATTTACATCATGCATTAGTGAATTGGCAAATTGGTCATCAGTAATACTAGACAATATTACAAAACATAGCATTGAGTTATTTGCATTTGCTTCAGTCTTTGTGTCCTGCATTACAATTGAACTAACAAGATGCAAACATTGATTAAAATTTAAAAACAAATGGTTTAGCAACAATTTAATTTACCAATATTGAAAAAATGTGACTAGAAGATTGGAGAATTGATTATCTGATGGTGATTTGAGATCAGGATTATTTGTAACTGCTTGCGCCTGTTGCATAACACTGGGGTGTGACTCATAGTTATTGGATGTATGACAATGCGTTAATGTAGTCATGAAGTTTCGGTTGTAATGCACAGCTTCATACAATGCAATTAATATTCCACTCATTGACCTTAAATTTAATTAATAAATACATTTAATTATTTGTTTATTAAATAAAACTTGATTAATATTGATTATTATATTTTATAGTGAAAATGATAACATCCATAGTGAATAAAAATGGAAATTTGAGATTTGACAGTTGTATTATTTATTCATACAAAGTCCAAACATTATAGTTCTCAACTTTCTTGAAATATGCAAAAAAATAAAATAGGAAGTAATTGTAATCTATAGTAATTTCTTACAATTGACTGAACATTTTCCTCTTGCAAAATTCCATCAATCAACGGAACCGGTTAGATCATTGCTCAGGGAATAATTATTTATATCTCTAGATTTATTAAGTACTTTTGTTTAGTTTACTTTATTGTTGACATGTGTTTTATTTTTATTTGAATTTACAAAAAAAATATTAAACTAATTTAAAAATTAAATACACACACTTACCTATATATTTATGAATTTAATTAAAACAATTCTACTATAAAACTACATCCTAATAATCTATAATTTATTCGTATAAATAATATGTTATTTTTTGCAAATGTTGTTGATACAATGCTTACAACTTTTAGTTCTCAATAGTTTTACTACCAGTGATATAGTAGTCAGTAGAATTTTACCAAATAAATACTAATTAATAATACACTTAGGAATTTGTAAAGCAAAAAGGGCGGATAATATGTAATTAATAATAATAATAATAAAAAAATCAAATAATACCTTATTTCTTGAGGTAATTCAATATTGTGTTCCTCAATAGTTTCTGGTACAAATAACATATTGCTTACAACCGATGTAAATGTATTAAACCATGTGTTGTTTGAGTATTGCGCTATTTCTTCTGATCTATATTGTTGACAAATTTCTTCCAATGACCATCTTATAATCTTTAAAAATAATAATTTTATAATAATTCTACCAATATTTTATGATGGATTCCTAACAATAAAAGGCACCAAACGGGAAAACCAAATGATAAGTATAACAATAGTCAGATATAGATAAAAGGAGTGAAGGTTTGATTCACGAGTTCACTAATATTTTATTAGTATTTTTCATTGAAATATTATGTACAAGAAGGGGGTTTAGACGTGGACCGCAATAGAAATAAGTATGATGTACGAGCATTACAGCATTACAGTCAACAATCCTACTAACAACCATGATAGAGCACACAAACAGCACAAATCTGTTCAAATTTTCCACGGGATAGACAGGAGTATGAGAGTGGGGACCAAGCTAGTCAGCCTGGCTGGTATGGTCAGCGGCAAAGGCCTTTCAATTTTGTGCTGTTATACAAAAGAGACGTCTTTAGTCCGTTACGCCGTACAAAAAATTGGTCCATACAACATCATCCCAACACAAGGTTTTAAAAAATTACTCATCATTATTATTTTTAAGACTTACATCCACATGTTGTCTTTTTATTTCTATACCTATTAATGAACTTAAGTCATCACCCACTTTTTATTATATAATTCTATTAATATTTAAAAAAAAAATTAATTAATTTTAATGCGTGTTATAATCTATTATTATTACCTGGCTATAACCATTTAAAGTATCTTCTTTGTCTAATAGCGATAATTTGACAACATATGGATTTGTCTTCTTAGCAGTCTCAACATTCATAAGTAATGTCAATAGCAGAATAGAATCATAGCCATGATATGTCTGATATATATTATTTGAAAGAACCTATAAAATATTCATATTAATAAGTCATTTAATTAATAATATTAATTTGTACTTCTGTCAAAGGTTCAAAAACACTGTTTGTCATCAAATGGCGTAGAGACGGGTTTTCATTGAGGTTGTCGGTGCCAGTAACAACTGTCAGTAAAAATTGTAGACATAAGTCTTTAACAACAACACATTCGGGTTCTTAAGAAAAAAAAAATATAACCATTAATTTTTAGCTGAAACATTAAAATTATAAAAAAAAGTACATTTATTTTTATTCCAGCGTGGAAACAAATTATTCTTTATTTTTAAAACAGTAATTTTTATGAAACTAAAAAAAATTCAAGAATACAATAAAGAAGTTAAGAAAATTATAATAATACATTTAAATATATTTTTAGTTTTTACTTAATTAAATTTGTTTTTGAATATGTTCTTGTAAAAAAATATTTTTTTTAAAATACATTTTGCAATTTAATATCGAATAAATATTTGTATATTATTTTTAAGTAAATATTATCACATTATCAATAGCAAATAACCAAATGTATAGTACTTAGATCATATACAATGGATGGAGTCATAGTCTATCTTGCCTATGTAAAAAATTTGAAGTACATAATTAAGATGCGTTATCTGAGAAAGTATCTTCGTTAAATATTTACCACTCATTAATACCCAGGGAGAATGCAGTCATTAGCATAAATATGAGATGAGTATACACACACTTGTACAGATAAAACATCTTAGGGCCCGTTTTACAATAGTTAAACTAAGGTTAAACCGTGGAATTCAGCCGGTAAAATAAGTAGGTTAAGCGTAACCGTGGTTTAAACTATGATTGTAAAACGGGCCGTTAGCCAGTGACTTGACGCTTATATTATGTGCTTCAAATATTGAGACATGGCTCCATCCATAGTAAATGATCTAAGGTGTAGTATGTACAACATTTAGTGAATGCTGTTAATGATGAAATACAAAATATGTTTGGTCAGATCAAAACTACTGTTGCAGTATTTAAAAATAAATGTATTATAAATTAATTATATGATGGATATTTTTTAGATTAAGTCACATAATGAACATGTTGTTATTACCACGTAACATAATATTGCATTTCGCCAATAAATTCTCAAAAACCATATCAGTGTCCTTTGGTACCACCAATATAGAAATAAATTCAAATGTTGGATTGATTCTAAATTTTTTGTATAAACTGCTCACTAAACATGTCAATGTCTAAAAATTAAATTAATTATAAATTAATAAATAAAACAATAAGTGATACACAAATTAATAAAATATGTTTTAAATATTATTATACCTATTATAAGTTAGGGATCACCAAATAATTTTTTTTTGGAGGGCTACTTTAGAAATGTAGGACTTTTTGGAAGGATAATTTAAAGTACAATGTGTTTATATTGAGTGTATAGGCATAATCAAAAATCAAATTAAAATGAATAAAAAGCTCATTTAATTCACCACAAAAAAAAAAATGTATTTTTAATTTCTTATCTAAGAGGCAGATAAGTTCACCACCCAAGGACCGTCATTTGGTATTCCCTGTTATAAGTGTTAACCTTAACTAATCATTAGTTTTTATATTTCATTCACACAATAACTAAAATTTATAAATTAATTTATTATACCTAGTTTGTCAGTGTAGTAAATTATATTGCCATGAAGGCTGTTCACGTGGCATGTTGACTCGTACTATTTTGAAGCCTATTTGTGAATGGTATACCCTCACATTGAAGGCATATTTATTTATTTATTTAAGTAAATGTTTACTCATCATATTATTTATTTTCAACCCACCCACAATCACAAATTTTAGAAATGTTTTCTAGGCATAATTTTGACCCATCACCAGTATGTCACTGGATTGTTTGATATCTTAAAATTGATTGTATAACAATTTACATTAGGCATACAATTTAAAAAATGTAATATGTTGAATAATTGGTAGTTTAACAGGTATGGAGTTGATTAATATTTTTTGACAGATCACTACTAAATGAATTGTACTAACAAATATTTAATATATCTGTCAAACAATGATTATTTACCACAATTTGTATAATATATTTGTACTATTGCAATAATGCAATTAAAATAATATTAGCTCTATATAATTTTGTTTAATAATTTAAGTAGAATAAATTAATTTCAATATAGGTTTGGAATTTTTTTAAACGTATAAAACCAATACATTACTACTAAATCAATAGTATTTAACTTTATATTATAATATTAAATATTAATATTACCTTTAATGAGAATATTATACGCAATTGATGTTGGCACTCAAATGTTGTGATACATTTGATAAATAAAAGTCTTATATTATCTTGAAGTGTAATCAATTGTTCAATACTTAATTTTTCTATTTCTGTCTCAATATATGATATCTAAAATATTAAACATGTATATTAGTTAAAGATAGAAACTGAAGTAAGATACCGAGGAAGTTAATTCATACTTTAGGTTTCAGTAGGAAAAATTCATCCCAAAAATTATCATTGTCTTTTGATACATCTTCACCCTGTATAAAAATAAATGGAAAATGTAAAAACCCATGCTAAGTTATAATATTATAATACATAAAGTATCACTGACGTTTAAGAAACTAGGTAGGTAGTTAAAGAAAATAACAAGAATACAAATAGATTCAAAAATTTCAAAATTAAAAGAATCAGATAATAATATTAATATAAATAATATAAATAATATTATATAATAACTACAAATTACATATAAAATTGGTAATTTTATTGTGAAAACACTTAAAGAACGATCAAATTTTAAAATCAAAAATTATCACTTTAAATAGAAATTGTTAGGCAAACCCTTGCTCAAGTTACTAATTATTATTGAATATTTATAATTGTATTAATTATATTTTATTTACAAGCAGATTACATATTATATTCTAAATATTATAAATCACATCAATACATCATCTTTGTTACGATTTTTAAACTTTTACTTTACAGCAAATTTACAAGTTTTACAATTTTTGAAATACCTATTCTTGAAAAGTAAAGGAAAACTGTAAAAGAAAAACATTATAAACATGATGCATCTGTTTATGTTTTCTATTTAAAAGTAGAGCTGTACAAAATGTAAGTGATAAAATAAAATAAAGCATATTGTATAACCAAAAATGTTCAATTCTGTTCAGAATGTAAAATATAATATCATTACTTATAATAATTTTATATTTTATTGACTTAACTTGATTCAATATTTGTAACATAGATATTAAAGATTATAGAAAAAATATTATAAGTTTCATTTACCTTGAAAAATGACTCATAAATTTGTACAACTTTTTCCTTAAGCTGTGGCTTAGACCCAGATGTACTTCGTCTACGGAGCGCCATGCCTAAAAACGTGACCAAAAACTTAAATAAACAAAAATGTATTGTTTAATTACAATAACATTTTATCGGAGTAGATGTCTAACTTTGTATGTAGGTAGGTACTTAATTTAAATACTTGACATCATATATTTCAATAATTTTAATTTTATAATGAAATAAAATTAATAATTAAATCCTTAATAAAAAGTCTTTGGTATAATACAGTAATACACACAACAAATCTCTATGTGAGCTCATCTTTAAAATGTGAATTTTGAAAAATCCTTTCTTAGTGTACACCTACAAAAGTACTTGGGTACCATGAACATTTCAAGTACCTATCTAGCTGACTAGCTATCATTGTTTTTGTTGTATGTTGAATGTATGAATCAGTCAGGAATTTTTCCATTATATCAACCTAATATACAGATACCTATACAATTAATATAAACAACTGTTTTGTACATATTATTATCTTGGTAGTAACAAATAAACATTTAGATACAATGTACCTATATGTATCTATAAACAATAAAATATTATTTAAACACAAAATACAAATTATTGTCTTAAAAATAACATGATATCTATATGAAACTGTGCATAGTTCTAAAATATGTAACCAGTACATATAAAAAAGTACCTACCTACTTACATGTTTATTTTGAACATAATATTTGTAGGAGGTTGCATAAAAAATTAAAAATATTGTTTTCTGTAGGTACCTAACCAGCTGTTGAATGTTTACTTTACTGACAAATGCATAGTTTACACTTATTAAATAATATTATAACATATATATACCTATATTACAAAAAAAAGTCAATGATCAACACTTCACATTGAATGTGTATACTGTATACGACGCAGATAACTAACGATTTGGCATAATATAAAATAAAGTTACCTTTAGAGTGACTAATGTTACTTAGGTTTGAGCAAGTGAGTATCACGTATAAATCCTGATAAACTATAGTTTTGTGCACAATGTCTGCTAATACTCAAATAACATTTGAACAAAATAGGTAAACAAATTGTGATTACAGATACATTGTACGCACGACATTAACGATTCTGAAGAATGATCAGAATAATACTGAACTACTTTAATAATTAATATTGTAATCCCTTGAAGTTAATATGAGACACCACTATGGGCACGGCAGCACAGTTTTCGACTATCGCGTATTAGCTTTAACGTATCACTAAAAACAGCGAAAAGTGAAAATAATAATATGAGGATACAGAAAGATTGATAAGGCATATTGTGTTGATAACGAAATTTCTGCCGCCCAGTGCCCACAACCACAAAATATGTATTATAATATTGTTATACTAGGGCTCTTTAAGTGTCTATTAGAGCCTTTACAACTGTGTATAGAATTTGGACAACAGATGATAGAATGTACTATAATAGTATATTATATTATTATATTATAATATGTTATATATAAATATGTAGGTACCTTCATATAAATATAGATTGCACAACACTGATTATAATAAATTATTCTGTGTAAGCCCATGGATTACTCTTGTGGCCATATTTTATACCTTTATAATATACATGTTTAACTGTTGTAAAGAATACTTTGAAAAAGTATCTTAATACCTATTTATCACATAGCCACACAGGTACCTACCTACTATTTTGGCCAAATCCGTCGTCTCAGAATGGAATGGTTCTAAATCAATTTTTTTGAAAAATGGTTTTTTTGCATATTATTACCTATTTAATATTTTTTGTTGTATAATTCAGTCCTGAAATCGTATCGATCCGTTGATTACTCAATGAGATACAGAGAATGAAAAGGTTCTAATTCATACTCGTGAATGAACGGCCTAACTTAAAAACGTTCCTCTGAACAATATTACAAAAATTACGTTTGAACCTTTTCATTATGAGACGACGCAAGGTATTTATTACTATTTTTTTAATAAATGTTCTGAATGAAAAGATTTTACACAAAAATGTAGTTTACGCTATAACCTAGGTACCTATTGCTACCTATTGGCTATTAATAACTAATAAGTAATAACCAATAACAATAATAGGTACCTACTTATATTTAAAATAACCTAGATAGTAGTACCTATAAGGTTTGAAATTTAGATTTACCACATTAGGTGTAAGTAGGTATATCACCCCACATAAGTAGGTAGATATTTGTTTCTTTCAATAGGTACCTAATCTATATACTTATCTATATTTTGTATTAAATTATTAGAGTTACACCAAAAACCAAAATTGATTTTGTGGAAAACCGATTTTGCGTAAAAATTCCCGTTTTTCCTTAATTTTTATGTTCCTTTTCCCGGTGCTTTTGAAAACTATTGGGAATTTTAAAATTTGACTTCCTGAATGCACCAACAATATTCACTTTCCCATCGAGCAAGATATTGAAGTTGAAAATCGAAGCATTATTTCGACTACTTATCGTGTAAATAGTCACAAAAATAAAAAATAAAAAAAACACACA